>VYXC01011197.1:225-39087 GCA_013397175.1 Platysteira castanea | reverse complement strand
TACTACCACCCTAGGACACCCTAGGAACAATTTCAAAGCTATTAATTCCTGCACTTGATAAATATCCCTGGACTTGTGATAAATGTAACTTCACTCCTATCTTAACAATTTGTTTTAAAGACATGATCAAAGTAAGCATGCTCACATGGAATTGCTTTGGTGCAAAATCTTAATCATTCAACAGTATGGTGGAGTTCATAATGCCGACATGAAATATCTGTGTTTAGCCTTCTGTACAAAATCTGACCTTCCCACTATTCAGTTCTTAGGAGGAAATCCTGAGCCCCCACTAATGTCAGTGCCAAAACTCACAGTGACCTTAACATTTATGTATGATGGAAATAATTAAATCAGAGCAAGCTGACTGATTTTTCCATGGAAGCATAATTTATTATATTATTATTTTATTCATTGATTCTATGATGCAATGAAATTTAAATATTTTCAATTTATTTTGTCCTTGCCATCATGACTATTCAGTGGAAAAACCTGGGAAAGCTAATCCTAGTCATTAGATTAGTGATTTTTTTGAAAACTGAAATTCGATCTGTCTGTGCAAGCCTAAGTGTATAGATGTTAATTGCAAGCTAATTACAATGGAAATGCACATAATACTTTGACTCTCCTTACTGTTGGAAGATTGCTGGAAAATACTGTGAAGTCTTTGAATTTCACTTCTATTCTAAATCAGTCATAAATTCCAACAAAAAATTGTTTTGCGGCTATGAATGACTTCTAAATACTCCCAGTTCACACGAGGGAGCCTGTCACAGGACTTTCTTTCACCTAAGTGAAGGATTTGGATTTGTCCAACTTGATACCCAGCTTAGCTGATGTCATGTGTCACATGACGTTGTGTAGCAGCAGGTACCCAGTGCTGCTGCTGCTGCACAATGTGAACTTCTGGCTAACGGAATCTAAACCCAGTTATAGCTAAACCCATCACCAGGATGGTGGTGAATTCAAAAGGTTGTAGCCAAATCAACAGTTCACTAAGGTGATTTTAGAAATCTCTTTAAAAATCCATATGGAAAAGCTTTTGTACAGAATGGCAAGGAAATGTCTAGGAGGAAATACTGATTTGCTCCATCAGTTTATTGTGCTGAAATACATACCCTCGGATGTAGAAAGTGTCTATTATATGAAGGGAATTAAAGCTGCATGTAAATAGGAAGGAGAAGACAATAGTCACAGAAAATAAAAAATGTTCCTTAGGGTAGCACTCCTGTTTATAAATAAAATGACGTTTACTAATTTTCTTATACATGTTTTCCTTTATAAAGGGGTATAGGGGAGCTATCCAAACATTCTGAAGCTGTGGAATGAAAATATTTCCCTGACATTCCTTTCAGTCTTTTTTCAGTGCTGAAATATTAGTTCAGTGGATGTGTCCTGGCCCCTGCAACAGTACTGGTCTGGTCTGGTCTGGTCTGGTTCTGTAACTGAATCTGTCTGGTCATCTCTCCACATGCTTGTTACTGTATTTGTCATTGTTTACATCTATTTCATGTAGCTGTAAATGAGCCTTTACTTCATTTAAGGGTGTTTAGATATGGTGAAACGACAAACAGTGTTCAAGTCATTCAAACACAGGAAGCCAGGACAAGAAGAGGAGTGTTTAATAGGGTCTAACAGGAAACAGTCTCCTTGGAAATGGAGATTTATTTACAAACATATGAAACAAGAGGGACCCTCAGGCCCTGGGGCAGAGGAAGGGTGCCTTTTTTTCCATAAACATTATCTCAACATCTCCTATCAGACCACCAGCAGGGCTAGGGTTGAGCAGAGCTGTCCAGTGGGTCCTCTTTGGCTGACTTATAGTGGGTATGGTGGTGATGCTGCTCCTGCCAGGAGGGATGCTGAGGGCTGGCACCTTGTGCCTTCCTTATGGTATGGCTACAGGACACTAGTGGAAACCTTTGCTGGCTGGATCTCAGGTATTGTGGAGGATTCCTGTTTCATGCTGTGCTCATGAAAAATATTTGGAGAATATCTGGACACAGTTTAGGCAGGCACTTGGTGAAGATAGATATTTTAGAAAGAACATATAGACTGGTGAGATGTCTTAAAAAGAGAAAGAGAAGGATGTTAGTCCAGACCAGGGGTTCAAAGGCTTCGAATTTTGGAGAAGCTCTAGTCATTATCTGAGGTTTGCTGTACCAGCTGTCTTTTCAGTGTTGGGACTTTGCTGGTTTTTTTCTCCAGGAGCATCCAGAGAAGTAGAGAGGCACAGCTGGTTTAGAAACAGAGTGACCACTCATCTGGGGACTGGTCATCATAAACTGCAAGATGACTGGACACACTAATTTAAAACATTCAGGCTCAACATAGGTGGTACACAACTGATAAAACAAAAGTCACATTATTTAATTCTTTTCTGTCTCCCAGGGTTACAACGAGAGTCTATCTTTTGTTTTGTTCTGTCCCAGAGGAGAGGGACATCAGTCTTGGGGTCACCAAACTGCTGTGTGTGGATGCGTCTCTGTGGCTAGTGCCCTCTGAGAGAAGGGTCATCTCCTCTGCCTCTGCTATGCAGCAAGCCCTGAGGGTGTGAATACTTTCTGTGCGTCACTAAACCTGTCCACTTTTTTGTTTTGCCTTTTCATTGTGTTTCCCTGCTATTTTTTCTCCAGGTGTTGACAGCAGCCGGGCCCAGATCAGGGAAGGTGACTCAAGAGGATCACTGAGCCAGGAGAGCTCCGGCTACCACTGGCCGCAGCAGCCTCCGCAGCCTGCCATTAACGTTAGCATTCATCTTTGCTGGAAGCACTGCTGGGGGTCTCCTGACAGACGCCAAAATCACATGCGACAGTCTTTTCATCTGAGCATCAGCTGGAGTGCCTCGACCCGTCTTTGGGGCAATTGCTAAATCTGGGTATCCCAGCTGCTGGAGCCATAGCTGTTGCTGTAGGAGGCGATGGCTCCCGACCCAACATCTCTCCTTGCAAATCTCAACCTCTTCCCAGCCACTGGCTGCATGGAGAGTTTTGCTCTGGTGAGGGCTGAATAAGGACTCCACAGTTCGGACCTGCATGTGATATTCATCCGGCTGTGAATGCGCAGGTTTTCAAGTGTTTTGAACGCTTTCAGTGTAACATAATCTGGTAATGAATTTCACACAGAGGTGCAAAGGATGCAAATAAGCAACTCCCCACCTACTGCTACTGTCTATATTCATTAGTGAGACAGATTGCAGAGTGTCCGCACAACTACATGAAAAAGGTAAAATGCAAGCAGGTAGGAAAGAAATTAAGAAAGTAAATTTAGTCTGTATTTCTCTGTTTTACAAAAAAAAATTAAAATAGCAGTACTTATAAGTGATCTGCCATTTTCCTTTCTCTCTAATTGCTTTTTTTAAATGAAAGAATTGTTTAGAACTGTGTTGAGTAGAAAATAGGGACGTTTCAAATCTGCATTCCAGGTGAAGGTGGACTGAGATGGAGTGTGGTTCCCGTTCCTGCTGCGTGCTGCCTGCAGGACTGATTGCCCACTTCCCAGCGGCAGCCCCTGAAGAAGGACCAGCTGTCCAGGTGCCTGCCCAGCCCTCAGGGATGTGCAGCACCCAGCTGGCAGGGGTGTGATGCCTCCAGGGTCAGTCTCTGTGGTGGGTTGCATCTTGGCCTCCAGGTGCAAATCAAGATCAGGTATCACATTTATGTCACGACTGTCTCGCAGCAGTGGTTTTCATTGAAAATCCGTCATGTATGAGAGCAATTTTTGTATTGCAGGTGAAAAATATTAAGGCTTTTTCACCAGATGGGAGGATCACAGGAGAACAGGGTGGGGATTTGTGATGAAACTCAAAATGACTGACACGTGAATATTGCACATTCAAATTAAAAAGCTTTCAAATGAATCAGTGAAACCCTCCCCCCTCTCTCCCCCCCACTTCCCCGTACAGATTTGCACAATCTGGTCAACAACAGTGACCTGATCTGGTGCTTTCAGCCATTATCCGCCATGGAATTAATGGGTGATTGAGCCATCATCATCCTGCCAAGATTTAGTGAAGTATCATTGTCAGGAGCTAGTGACCATCTGTTCAGCAGACTTGTAAAAAAGCATAAAGAAATTGAAATAGGGGAAAGCAGAATAAAACCACAACTTTTCATTACTTCATACTTTGATATTTTGAACTTAAAAGAACTACATGCTTATGATTTTCATCAAAACATTTTTCCCAGGCTATTTTAGAAGATGGTGTCATAAATAACCCTAATGAGATTTTCAGAAAAGGCACTTTCTTTAGTTGGTATATAACCTACATAAACAAATCACAGACAAAACATAGTTATGTACTTTCTGTATTGGATTTTTTTTCTAAGAGGAATGTGGAATTGTCTATATTTCTGCCTTTCAAAAACTTTTTTTTCTAATAAATGCCCTGCTCATACTTCACTCTTCAGTAGAGTGGCTTAATGGTTTCTCAAAGACTAAACCCACAGCAAAGCAGCTTTACCCATCCCAACCTAACTCAAGATACTTCCCAAAATTTAGGTATATGATTTAAAATACGTCCTTGGAAGGGAAACAATTATAATGACAGGTTTGTTATGAAACTAAGATATCAGCTGAGGTAAAACTTGTTTTGGTCCTTCCAGGTGAGCTTACTTGAACTTGTTGGATCAAAACAGAGTCCACAGTACCCTTAAATAAATATTATTTACATCTGAGGAGCAATATTCAGGAATGTCAGCAGTTCTAACTGACAATTAGAAAGCATTGCCAAGTCTGGGTAACAAATCAGTTATTAGTAGAGGAGTCAGACAGTGCTAATCTCTTCACCAGCTAGTCAGCACTTTTAAACAGCCCGTGGAGATGGCAGATGCTGTTTACTTAGCACAGACATCTCATCTACTCTTTCAGTGATGCTGGGAACAGTCAGTGGTCAAGAAGCCATGTTGGTCCCTCTGATTAAGATACATGTTCGAGTGTCCCCTTCTTCACAGCATGCTCTTCTCCCTTTATGTTGTCTTTGTCAAATTGCATTGTTTTGGATGTCAAGCAGATTCCTTCTCCATTGACTTGGGTGATCTGTTTTTAAAAATAATCCCAAAATATCTGTCTCTTTGGCTTCCTAGGTGGGGTAAGTGTTGCAATAATGTTGTTGGGACAGTGCAGTCTCACTAGGTCTGCACAGCACAGCAAAGCCACACCCAGAGCACTCCTGGCCTGGCCAGGATGTTGCTGCTGAGGACATGGACTGGGGCTGGGGATGCTGCTGTGTGGAGGGACATCCCGGGCTGCACCTAGCCAGCTGATACAGATGCAGCCATTGTTCACATCTGGAAAGATTTTCAGGTGGCTAGTTCTGAGGCTTCTCAACACGGAGAGGTCAGGGCCCTGGGACGCAGGAGGGTGAGGGCAAGGCTGTGCAAGCACCCGCAGTGGCCACGTGGGCTCCTTCCTCAGGGGCAGGCCACACTGCCACCCCTGCCAGGGCTTGAAGCACTCGCACAGCCTGAGTGCCTGCAGGCCGGGACTGTCTGCCACACTGGCTCTCTTGTCTCGCCATGTTGGCCTCTTAATAGTCAAGATTTGGTCTACTCTTGACTTTTTAGCCAAGCCTCCCTGCACCAGCAAGGCAGGGTCAGTTTTTGCATATGAGGCTTCTCCTGAAATCAGTGTTGCACCAGCTTCTGGTGGCAGGGAGCACGGGTACATGTGCATGCAAATACACACTTACAGACATGCTACGCACAAGAGCCAGGCATGGGTCTTCCAGGAGCGAGGAGCAACCCCAGTATCTGGGGAACTGAAGAAAAGCTTCTTGTTCAGGGAAATAGCAAACTCAGGAATTTAACTGCTGCTTTATGTAAATACAAGTTGACAAGCAAGTGGTCAATGAAAATTGCTCCCTGGTCTCTTTGCAATCCTCTGACAGTCCATCCCAGGGGCAGAGTTGTGCAGGGGTGACTCACTAATGCCCTTACTAGGGAACACCTCCCAGTTTATTTCCTTTCATACAGCTGTATTGCAGCACCTGGCTGCAGAATGGGGTCTTGCACTGCACATTCACTGTCCCTCATGGCTTAGAAGCAAAATAATTTCTCCTAATTCTGTATTATCTCTGGCATGAAATTTGTTGCTTGGGGTTTAATTCTCACTTGTATTTGCTGTTCCACTTCTGAGGCTGCTACCCGCTCCATCGCATGTATGGCTGGAGTGACATTGAGGTCACCAATGGTGACAAATGTGTCACCAAAGCTGTCTCAAGGCAACTTGACAACTCCCTGACAGCACGTAGCAGGGCTAAAGCTGCTTCAATTATGTCCATCAATTTTGAATCCGTGATTTCTTTATTCATAGTACAGTTAAAGCAATTCTGACAAATCTCTTCAGTTTCAATCCCATTTTTTTCATCCCTCAACTCCTTTTGTTTTCCTTAGAGACTTGAATCAGGTGCACGGGACAGATTAGAGAGGTAGAATCATAGAATAGTTTGGGTTGGAAGGAACCTTTTAAAGGCCATCTATTCTACCACCCCTGCAATGGCAGCGACATCTTCCACTAGATTAGGTGGGTCAAATCGTGGGTTAAGTACAACATGGTGTCAGGTGTTGCCTTGGGCTTTTACTAAAGTCTGTTTTTCTATAAGCCTTCTGGTTTTAACCTTAAAGTCAAAGATTTTCTCACACAGTTATGTAAATAAAGCCAATTTTTACTTAAGTATTAAAATGTGTATAAAAATAGTGTTGTGTCAATAAACTCTAGCATTTTGTTACTTTCTGCTAAACCTAGCAAGTGTAAAAGCCTCGTTATTGTGTCCCCGCGGACACAGTCAGGCTCATCACTAAAATATCATTATGAAGCAATTACCTGGCTGAGAGCTCTGCAAACCCCTTTTCTGTCCAGCAAGGCACAATTTCTCTGGTGCAGAGCTCTACAGAATATGTCTAGGACTGCTTTGGGTGATACAGTTTACAGTTACGTTGGCCATAAATGCTGTGAGTGGAGAAGGATACCCGGTTTAATCTGTTTGGCTTGGAGCTAACTGGAGTTGCAAAAGGTAATAAATGCATGTGTATCTGCCCCTGGAGCAGGTTTGCTCACCATTACTCTATCTCAGGGCTCCTTCAATTCAATTGAGCAGCTTTGGATTACAGATAACAATGAAGCCTTGGGAGCTAAGGTCTTCAGCAGTGTCAAATGTACATTTAATTAAAAGTAATAACTGCTGCAAGCTTACTCATGAGAACACGTAATATTCAATAATACATTATTTTCCAAATGTTCCCTGTGCATTTATTATTCTCATTTTAACAGATGGATCCTGTAATATTTTAAACTAGGGAAGACATTTATTGGAATGTATATTTGAGATCTGTATCAACTAGAAGTTTTTTGGGATTTTGGGGTTTTTTAAATTGAAACCATGTCAGTTCATGTGCATAAACCATATTATTAATTTCCCCAACAAAACCCAGGAAAAAACCAACTCAAATCATAGGGTAGTTAATGGATTCAGATGGTAACCAAGACAGTTTCTTGTGCTGTCTGTGTGGTAATAATATATACGTGTACTGTCCGAAAAGCTCTTTGTCCAGAAAAGGGTTTATCTCTTTCTGACGGAAGGCTAGACAGACATAAATTATTTCAGCGACCTTTTGCCCCATGATATTGCTGAATTATGTCGGAGCGGAGGTGGATTTAGGGATTTAGTAAATGGTAAGCCCCTCTGACCTTAATTACTCTAATGCCTCCTTTAATCTCATCAGAGCTATGCAAATGAAATGCATTTCCTGCCTTTAGAATGAAGATTTCTTGGTCAGTTTTAAGCTGCAACCAGAGCATATAATGTTAAAATTGTAACAGGAAGACATTCAGGCCACCTGTTGGTCAGTCCTGCATGGGTGTGATGCAGCACTGTGCTGGGGAGTTTCACTTGGCCAGCCACAGGGAAGGAGCCGTGTGGCTGCTTCATTTCTCCTGCCCACTGAGCTCATGGGGTGGATGCCACCAGAGAGCCTGCCACAGTGGGCACTCAAGCTTCACTTCTTTTGCCCTACTTCCACACAAATACTCAGGGCTAACCTACAAGCTGACAGCGTGAAGGGCATATACATATGTGTGTTTATTTGTCTGTGTGTGAGCAAGGCAAATGCTTTGAAGACCTAAGGGTAGCTGCCATGGAGACTGAGCACAAGCATTAATTTTATTGCTGTTTCATATGTCTCAGACTTAAATGTGTCATCCTATATGTTGCATTTTTTGTCCCCCTCCCTGTCCAATATTCTTTCACTCAAAAATATATATACAATAACCTTGTGTATTGGGCTGTTACAAACACTTCAGTGGATGGCCAGAGACACAAATGTCCCTCACCTTCTCTGGAGTACCACCACAGGAGGCAGTAGCCCATGCTCAGCCGTACAGGGTGCTGACAGTGACCTGGCTGTGCATGTAAGCATGTGCTTAACTCCAAATGGTTGCCTAATCCTGCTGGCTTCAGGATCAGCACCAAGTGGCAGACCTGCTTGTGCCAGCACCAGGAAGGACTGCTGCTATCCGTATGCCCTGATGTTTCTCCTGTGCCGAACAAGAGCGACAGACCCATGGGTTCCTGCCACACACCCGCAGCATGCTAGAAATCCTCAGGACACAGGCCTGCTGTGCGCTTTTTCTTTCTTTAATGGGCCCGTATCTGTGTTCTTATGGCGAGGGCTGGTGCATCGGGCAAACCTGCATCCCTGTTTTTCAGGCTGGAGATAGGACATGCTGCACTCCTGCTTCAGTTCCTGTGCGCTTGGAGAAGGAAACATGGAAGTGATTGAATGGCAGTGGCATTACTATCAGCAGCCTGGAAACAACAGCTTCATCACAGGAGAATGCCTGGAGAGCAGTAAATATCTCACCTGTAGGCCGGACACTTCTGTTTAGTAGGCACCATTTGTGGCTTTGATATGCATTGCAAAAAAACCCCCAATGGGATGTAACCTGTAATGCATGCCATTTTTAGCAACTTTCCATGCCTATGGTTTTGCTGAAGGCATTTGCTATACAAAATGAGTTATAGAAGTAAGCAGATACTACAAAAAATTTATTGACCTGGTGATGGGGAATCCCTTGTTCCAAACATCCAACATTCAGAGTGTATTAGTAAAACGTAACTAATCACAAAGTAATGCACAGAAAGGTTTCTGCTGTCTTGCTGTATATGCAAAAATTCCTAAAAGAAGATCTTGGCTGCAAATAGCTACAATTATGGGCTTATAATTAACTTCAGTAGAAGTTCTATCAGGATTAAATCAAATCCAGTTCTCTTTGACAACGTGAAGCCAGTATTTACCGGAGAATTTCTAGGAAGCAAATTCAGCAAAGGTCTGAGTAGAGATGACACTAATTTTGCTTTACTGGGACTAATTTTTCACAGAATTTTTCAGTCATTACTCCAGTTCTGTGATCATATTTAGCTTTCAGAAGGACAGCAAAGAAAATCTGAGAAATTAACTCATTACTGAGTCTGACACATACTATGAGCAAATAAATATAATGGACCAAAGGAGAAAGGAAGGGAAGGGAGGGAAAGGGAATTCTGGGAAGTTTGGGAAGGGAAGTTCGGGAAGTTCGGGAAGTTCGGGAAGTTGGGGAAGTTCGGGAAGGGAAGTTCGGGAAGTTCGGGAAGTTATGACATTTTGATCATATTAAATGAAGATGGTCAACATATCTCTGAAGAAAGGGTTAGCAATCTGTGGCATCTGGGTGCTGGGCTATAGCACTGAATTGGAAAATATATTAGGAAGCACATACTACTTCCCATCTTTGAGAAATGTGGACATGGCTGAGACATCGTTGACAAACCAGACTGAGTAGATTTTTTGCAGCCTCAGAAAAGCTGATGGGCAGCTAAAAGCCACCATGGTGTTTCTTCACTGCTTGAGGATCTTGGTTGGCCCACTGACTAGAATTGTAATGGTGAAACTCAGCATAAGGATGATGCTTTTAATCAGCCTGAAGCAAATTGTGTCTGGCAGAACTCGAGAGCTTGGAGGTGTCACTTGGAGAATAGTTCTGGTTAGACATGCCCAGCTTACTTGGACTCGGAAAAGCAATGAGAGAGCTCAGACACCCAGTCACTTACACTGCTGAACAATGGTTGGGCTGGATGACGTCATCATGTGTGACAGGGTTATAGACATCCCTGGGGAAGCACCAGCCACAGTCACAATCACATGTGCAGTGGGAAGGTCAAGCACACCTGTGTTAAGCACATAATCAGAGAATTGTTGGGTTGGAATGAATTTCTGGAGATAATCTCATCCAACCCCACTGCCAAGGCAGGGTACCTAGAGCAGGTTACACAGAAACACGTCCAGCTGAGTTTTGAATGTCTCCAGAGAGAGAGATTCCAGGACCTCCCTGAGCAGCCTGTTCCAGTGGTCTGTCACCCTCAGTGTAAAGAAGTTCTTCCTCACTGAGGTGAAACTGCTTGTGTCATTGGTCCTTGTCCTGTCACTGGGCACCACTGGAAAGAATCTGGCACCAACCTCTTGGCACCCCCTCTGAGATATTTATATGCATTGATGAGATCCCCTCTCAGTCTTCTCTTCTCTAGACTAAACAGGCCCAGTTCTCTCAGTCTCTCCTCATAAGAGAGATGCCCCAGACCCTCCATCACCTTTGTGACCCTCTGCTGGACACTCCCCAGAAGCTCCATTTCTCTCTTGTACTGCGGAGCCCAGAACTGGACACAGCACTCCAGATGTGGCCTCACCAGGGCTCAGTAGAGGGGGAGGATCAGCTCCCTTGACCTGCTGGCCACACTCTTCCCAACGCACCCCAGGATCCCACTGGGCCTCCTGGCCACAAGGGCACACTGCCGGCTCAGTGNTGTCCAAAGCTGAAGTGGAGGCAGACAACACCCACTGCTCTCCCCTCACCTACCCATGCTGCCCTGCCGTCACAGAAGGCTGTCAGACTGGTCAAGCATGATTTCCCCTTGGGGAATCCATGCTGACTGCTCCCAATGACCTTCTTTTCTTCTACATGCTTGGTGATGACCTCCAGAATGTTCTGTTTCATCACCTTTCCAGGGATGGAGATGAGGCCGACTGGCTGGTAGTTTCCTGGATCCCCCTCCTTCTTGCCAGTTTTGAAGATGGGAGTAACACTGGCTTTCCTTCAGTCATCAGGGCCTACTCCTGTTTTCTATGATTTTTCAAAGATGATGGAGAGTGGCTTAGCTACAGCATCTGCCAGCTCCCTCAGCACCTGTGTGTGCATCTCATCAGGGCCTGTGGATTTGTGGGTGTTAATTCTGCCTAGCCAATCTCTAACTCAACCCTCAATGACCTAGGGGAAGTCTTTCTTTCTCCAGCGTTCGTCTCTTACCTCTGAAGTACCGATTTCCTGAGAGTCTCCCTCATCAGTGATGACTGAGGCAAAGTAATTCAGTAATTCTGCCTTCTCTGTGTCTTCTGTTACCTGGACACCCATTCTGCTGCAGCAGTGGCCTAACATTTTCTCTAATCTTTTTGATGCTGATGTACTTGTAGAAGCCCTTCTTGTTGTGTGCTAGCACAGCACCAAAGCTGTGCCAGCCTTGGCTGTCAAGAATAAGCAGAGATCTGCCCGTCCATGGTCCAGGCTCTCTCTATGGTTTACCTTGGGGGATATTTTTCTATGTAACTGAACATACAGCACCCTGTTTTACTTGTCATGCCTGTGGCAGATGCAGTGGTATTTCCCATTAAAACAGGTCATCCTATCTGCATCACACCATGCTGTGTCAGAGCCTCACAGCACACTTCTGTGCAGAGCTGGCTGTGCCTTGGGTCGGGAGAAGTGAGAAATGCTGTGAGCATGAGCAGTCTGCTCTCACTGGTAGTGCTGACACAGAAGTCACCACTTCACATCAGACCAGGTGGTGAATGGAGCAGGATGTGATGATCCCCAGAATGCAGGAATTCAAGAGGGCAATTAAAAACAAGGAGCAGAAGAGAACTTCAGATGAGTCAAAAGTAGGAAGAGAAAGAGTTCAGATCATTCAGAAAATGCCTACACACTTTATATTTGTTCACTTTAAGAAACAGCTCAGTTGAAGTGATATGTTTCACATTGACTCACCTAGGATAAAACAATAAAGAGCAATTGCCTTGTCCTGCTATCCAGATGTGCTGATAGGGCAACTGCTACAGGAGCAGGCTGTCAATGGATAAACTTGACCCCTTACATGAAAATTTCAGTGGAAATAAAGCAAGAAATTCATACGAACATGAACAGTGGAGCAAGAGGACATGAGAAAACCCTGTGATAAGGGTCTGTTTCTGAAGCAGCCTCCCTTGGCTGTGCTCCTGGTGAGTAAAAGCACACTGGTGCCTTTTCAGCCATGCAGGACCAGAAGCCATGTTGCAGGCATGCTGTTTTTTGAGGAGGATACAGCAGGGCTCCTGGGGGGAGCTCCCACACGCACAGATGCATACAGGGTGTGCACTAAGGCGTGCAAAACAGAACCAGTGCTTCACTCGTTGTCACTGTAGATATTTTGTCCTGGCAGAGACAGATGCTGAATAATGTAAGAAATGCCGAGTTTGCTGGCCTCTCCTGACTCTGCAGAGCAACTGCCTTGTGCTGGGTGTCCCATCTGTCATGGTGGGGTTGTGTCCCCACCAAAGATGAAGCCTGGGTGTAGTTGCAATGCAAAGCCATGGGCTGCAAGCACCTGCGCCCAGCCCAACCTCATTACCAGACAGGGTTGCTCTCAAAGACTGACAACACTCTGTCTCGGGCCAGACCCACCATTCCACATGACTGTACTCACACTAGTATCTTTAGGCCAATCTGCTTTAGCAGTTCCTAGGTATTGGCTTTTGCAGAGGTCACCAGCTCTGGCCCCTGTCACAGCATCCTGCTGACCTGGTGCCCTTTGGGAGTGTCTGTGCCAAGCCCAGGCCTCCAAAGAAGACTGATTGCAGAGACACACTGAGCCAAACCTGCCTTTTTGCCCATGCTTCAGGCATCATGGGGTGGCTGATGCAGGACTGTTCAGATCATGTAAAGCAGCTGCCTGGGCTATTTCACTTTGCATGCAGATAGCAAATAAGAGACACAAAAATCAGCACCAGGTCAACATCTCTTCCCCAGCTTGCTTTTTAATCCAGGAGGTAATAGCTGTGTGGCAAGGTGGTGAAGTTTCTGTGTTCTCTCACTTTCTCTTTCCATTTGGTCTTGCCTTCCTGCCATATCTCAGCAGATTTTGTGTTTCCGTAACTTCCAGCTTTTTCTGACAGGTCACCCCAACTTCTACCCATTAGATAATCAAAGGCGCCCTCCATCTCTTTTATGCTAGGTTAGACATAAGAGGCCAGATTTAAAACCAATTTCTTATCTAGATGGCAGCAATTTCATTGTTCTGCTTGGAAAACAGTCCGTTTATTGGCTAATTGTTTTTAACGCTTTGCCAATTTGGAGGCAGGCTTGCAGGTGGCAGTCTTCCCTTTTTTTTTTCCTGCAGATGAATAAGGTAGTAAGCCTCATCACAAGAAAAATGCAGCACATGCCAACTCTGAGAGTGAAACAAAGTTTGTGAGCTGGATATATACCAATTGGTAGTCAATTTACAGAAAACCAAAGCCAAAAGCTTAAGAGTAGATAATATCTTCTATCATATTTAAATGCATAAGCAATTTTGCTGTTATCAGTTGTCACTAGGGGAACTCCTAAGCAACAATAAGAAGTCTGCTTTCACTGTGTTTCTGATCATTTTCAGTAAGACCACAGCTGACATGACAGATGACTCAGTGCTAGCAATGGTGGTGACATCTGACCTAAAGGTCTTCAAATGTGACAAAAGGGGGAAGATCTGCAAACCCAGGTTTTTCCAGTGCTGCTGAGAGTGGTTCAGTAAGCTTATTGGTTAGCTCCTATAGGATTCTATTCTATATATGTAATCTAAATTTATAGGTTTACATTTGCATATAGATTTAGATTCTTCAAGTTTTTCACTTGGTTTTTAATTTAAATTTTAAATGTCATTTTCCCCTATTAACTCTACAGGAATCAAACACAATTGCCCTGGAGAGTCAATTGTTTTCTGTGCCTCTCCAGTCATCCATGAGTGGTCTCAAGCACCTTTGATAATCCTCTGGGAATCTAACTGATTTTTGAACTGACTTTTGTCTTTCTGATTCCTCTCTCTATTTGGTTAAGAGCTGATCCAGAGTCACCACAGCAGCTGGAGCATTTTAGCTTGAGAGAACAATGCATGATGCTGACACCCTGTTCCTATTATCCAGAGCTGCTGAAGCATGGCTCCCTCTCTGCCCAGCAGAGAAGAGCAGTTGCTGCTTCCACAGAAGGGTGCATTCCTGTGGTGCTTTGCTCCCAAGCCATAACCAAGGGGTTTGCTAGACTAAAGAGCCTCAGTAATTTTTAAAGTTATTATTATTTCTAAGTCTACCTCTTGTCTTTTCTCAGATGACTGGTAGAGCATGGCCACAGTATCATGAGCTGGTTTTGGAGTCCTTTTTTATCAATTGGCACCTAAAACAGGCCTTCTGAAAACAGCTATGGCCCTTTCCCAAACTGTAGACCTTCTCTGGCCCCATGCTCTTTCAAACAGACAGGCCAGCTATTCTGCAGAAGTCTGCACAGAGTCTGGACAGCCACTGACCATGGTGACACAGCAGCAACCACAGCTCTGTCTGCATCAGCACATCTCCTCCCACCACAGGAGTCTGTGCATTTAGTCCCTGCCTCCTTTCTTCCTCTGCAAACGTTTTTTTCTTGGAAGAGAATGAGAGAATTTAACCCTGAGAAAAATATGTCTTCTCACTCTTCTTAGTGAACGACCTAACAGTCTGAAGTATTGCTTTACTAGACTAATGATGATATTAACAGTAATCCTCTGGTTCTGTGTAAAAGTGGTGGAGGAAGGACTTGCAAAAATGTAGCACCTATATGGCATATATATGCTTGTACATAAAGGGCATAGGTGGATGTCACATGGCTCATGAGAAAATAATATTTTATAAAAGCATTGTTTGCATACCTGTTAAAAAGTGATGGAGGCCACTGGAAATAAGAACTGATGAAGCTGGTAAGTTCAGCTAGGCTGTATGGTGCTCCGGTTTTACAGATTTTATTTTTAGTTTTTCTTGAAATAAGTTGCAAGGAATTTATATTTACCTGGCATCTGCCTCCGCATAAGCCCACTTGCAAGTGTTCCCTCCCTCAGAGTGACCACCCTTGTTTGTGCTGTTCCACTTCCTGATTTCTTCAGCACCTAGAGCTGCTGTGGGGGTGTTGTTAAACCACATGTGAAAGGGAATCCAATGAAACAGTGTACAGCCTGAAAAAATGGAGCACAGCCAAAATTAATGGTTTCAACTTGAAAAAAAAGCTTTAAAACACAGTTTGCAAGTAAAGAAGAAGGATTCTCAGTCCTAATTAAGTTGCAGAGCTTAGACTTTTTTGCCTGGCACTTACAGTCAATCTACACAGGATTCAACTGACTTCTTGCTCAAAGTTAGGCTTTGTTCATGCCTTTCCACAGACGTAAAATAGCTAGATCTGTTCCTGTGACTTGTTCCACCCTATGTGGAACTGAAAAGCTTTCAGAACCCTCATGCTGGGATTCCCTTCGACATTTGCAGAGCAGAGGACTGTCTGGGGACTCTGTAGCCTTAATTAGCAGTTGCTGAATTTGGGCACCATGGCAGTCTTGAAGCTTCAACCTCCTGTAGTGCTGTACTACTCCTCAAGTCTGCTCAGAGGATGAAAAACTGGTGGAAAACCAGCTAGTTTGTGAAACTCACGTGGAAATGAAGCTTGACACACAGTGAGTCTCGAATGTCACAGGACGTGCTGATAAATCAGTCAGCAAGAAGGGGGTTGAGCTGGGTTGCTGTTGTGTTCAGATGACCATTTGGACTGCAGCCAGCTTGTTCCTTGCACAACCACTCCCAGTGCTGCTGCATAACAACTAACTCCTTTGTACCACTCTCCTAACCCAGAATTTATTTTACTGGAGTTGGAAGAGAATTGACACTGTAGTTAGAAATGGGTAAAGCTGAAGGTAGACAAAATCTAGCTACCTTCAGAGCAGCGTTGCATTTGGAATGACAGCTTTTTTGGGCTTTAAATCATATTCCTTTATAGAGTGTGCTCTTGTAGTCTATGTCCACAGTGTTCATATTAAGATGTAAATAAAAGGAAAAAATGTGTTTATGTCTGAACAGACAGAACAACAAAATACACCAACATGTAATAACTTGTCTGAAGAAACTGGCTGACACTTAACAACATATACAGAATGGGTTTTTGAGCTAATGAAAATGTAGAAAAAATTTGGTTATAAGAAAAATCTGGAGGTTATTTTGCTTAATATTCTGCTCCAAGCAGAAGGTTCAAAGTTAGTGTCAGCACACACAAATAATATCCACTATTTATCTGACAGCATTTCATTTCTTAAGAGTCAAGAATTTTCCAAAGCATTCACATAAATTACTATATCTGCTCCAAAAAATTCCTGGGGAAGATATCTCTAGTACAGTTGGGCTGAAATCCTATAACTTATCAGTTACACACACTTGGCATTATACACACTTATCAGTGTGTAGAGAAACTTCAACTGGTGATAAAAAAAGTATACATTCGTCTCTTTCCTAAACCACTCATCTTCCACCAGTGTGTGTAACCTTACTGTTCACTGTACCTGAAGTGCATCATGAGGCTATCTTTTCCTCTGAAAACAGGAGCTAAAAGGGCAAATTTCTAAGAAAATCTCTAGGGAAAGCTGCTGGTGTGCTCTAACTCCAGACCTTGGGGTTTTTTATAGAACTGAGGAGAAATGCAGAGTGAAAAAAATCTTGTCAAAGCCTTAAATGTGAACCATTACACAGGGTTTTAGTACATCTCAGCTATGAAAGAACATCAAAGGTCTCACTCTGCCCTTTAACAGGGCAATCAAAACCAGTTAAACAGTGCTAATTGTCTCCACAGACAGCTTTCTCTTTTTTTTCCACTGATTGTAATGCATTATCTAATTACAGGGTTCATTTGTGAATTCTTATTTGGCATACAGCCTGTCATTTCAGAGACAACACGTGGTAGCTTTGGCTTGCAGCAAAAATAGAAAATGCCCTTCCCCGATGTAAAAAATTCAGCTCGTACTTGTCAATGGGAGAGAGGCCCAGGTGGCCCAAGCACCATCCCACTGCAAGTGGAAGGTGCGTGGGCTTCATGGATTTCACCAAGCTATAATATGAACCACATGAAGAGGGTGACTGCTAGCAAAAAAAGCTCAAGAAGCATTTGAAAACCCTCAGGCTCCAGTCAAAGAAAGCAACGCTATATTGAGACCTGTGCTCAATAGCCTCAGAGTGGGAAGGCTTATCTGAGCACCTTCTACTCAGAAAAGGAAATCCGCGTGGATAATTCCTTAGTAAAGAAAAAATCTGGGCAGTGACAGGAATGCTGCAAATGCCAGTGCTGAAATTGTGTGTTGTTGCATTTTCCTTTCCTCCAAAGGGAAATACTGGACAGTTTCTTTTGAGTTACTGAGCAGCTAACCAAAATGGCCAAATGAATGTTTTCTGGATATCATTACTGATAACACACAACTGGCACTCAAACAAGCCCACGCTCTCCCGGGCTGGGAGGCAAGGGCCCCTGTGGGTATGGAGGGCTGGGCAACCCCCAGCACTGCTGGCAGCTGAATGCCAAGACTGTGAAAATGGGGGAGGCCTGTCCTGTCTTGCTATCTGGCACAGGGGCCACAGTGGAGATATGAGTAACTTCACCTTCCAAGTACAGAAGGATTGCTGTCAGTACACAGTAAACATGTCAGACTTGGAGGAATATATTAAGAAAAGGCCCATCAGTGGTTTTCTTTCTTTAAATGGTAGCCACTGAAAAGTTATGCAAACACTTCAGCTATGGAATATATAATCTGATATCTGGCAGATGTGTTTTCTCCCCTGCCCCCGCTTCTGCTCTAAATTGGTCACTCCCACTAAATAAAAGCAGTTCTCTGGTTTTCTATCAGTGAAACACTTCTGGCAGACATAGGCTAGGGCAAGGGGGGCTGCAAAGAGATGTTGGTGAGGGAGCCTAAGTCTCACATGAAATGTGAAAACAAGCCCAAACCAGAGACAACTATCTGAAACATGCACCCAGGCAAACATGACTGGTTTTAATAAAACAGCTCCCTCATCCAAGACAGGGTAGTTTAGCAACTGGCCAAAGCAGTGTAGCTACATCAAAATTGTTCCTGTTTCTACCCATTATTTTTTCTCATAAAAATGGAGGTAGCCGAAATCAAAGACTGTTCATGGAGCCTGTCCCAATTGCTGCAAGCCATGGGTTCCTGGTCTGACCTGTCCTAGGGCTTGATATTGCTGCTTGCCTTCTCACTCCCTCCTCTTTTGCTGTCTTTTCCCCCACAGCTGCCAACACCTCCCTCTTGACCCAGACTTAGGAAAAAACTTGTGGGGAAAATTCATAGGTCATGTCTCAAGAAGTTACTCAGATTTCCCTCACTGTCTGATGAGGTATAAAGGACAAACAAAGAGACCACGCTTCCCACAGAAGCCCTTGCAACACCTGATACAATACTCCGTCTGTGCATCTCCTGAGGAAATGAAACTGTGCTGACTGTGTGCATTATTTTTATTACCCTTTGAGGGAAAAAAAAAAGGCCTGATTAAAATAAAATATTAGGTTAAGCTTTTCAACATGTTTTTTTCTTCCTGTATTTCTATTCCATGTGAATACTTGCGTACTAGTTCAAGAGTTTAACTCCCTCTAAATTAAATTAATGGTGAGTGTAGAAAACAGTCATGGGGAATCAAATGTCTCATAGATGTTCTCTAAAATAAAAAGGGATAATATACTAAAAAACAGATGCAGAGTTACTCAGTAAACAAGATAAATATGGATTTATCAATCATGTATAATTTTTACAGTAATGACCTGCTGTGAGAAGATAGATCTTTATGTTATTTGAGAAAAAAAAGGGAATTTGAACAAAATACTTGCTTAGCCTGAGAAGAAATATCAGTCACTTAAG
The DNA here is from genome assembly GCA_013397175.1 of Platysteira castanea. NCBI lineage: Eukaryota > Metazoa > Chordata > Aves > Passeriformes > Platysteira > Platysteira castanea. Next base: position 20,078 of record VYXC01011197.1, on the reverse strand, counting down.
AAATATGTTAAGACAATGCCACAAAATGCTTTGAATACCGCAGCTGAATACAGATACATAAACTGGAAGCCATGGAATAATTTTCTGGTCAGAGCTGCACCTTACTACATATTCTGCTAGTTGAATTTCTGCTTGCTCATACACCCACTACTGAGGGCAAATGAAACTATCTTGGTTTGATGATAGGCATCTCTTTGATCTTTTTATAGACCTCACATTTTTCAAAGTTAATAATAATCCTAATTTTTCCTGTTAATTTCACACTATTATCATTCTGTATCCATGAGCAGGCTGAATTGTCTGCCAGACATAATGAATTTGGACTAAAATCTAGATTAGCATTTTCTATTGACATTAGATCACTTGCTCAAGAGAACAACACAGATCTCCTTTGAGCTTTCTCCTTGGCTTTGGTCTGCTTAAGAAGCCCATTGACCTTATCCTTGGTCTAAAAGACCATGGCAGCTCCCTTTTGACCTGCATGATGTCAGCACCCACTTCAGTCACCATAGCCTTGTCCCTAAACCAGGACTATATCTGATCCACTGTTTTGTTGAAATATAGTTTTTTGATTCTTCCACAAAGTCTTTTTGAGATAATAGATCTGATATGTGAGATAGGAACCTTAGGTCCCATGTAGCATGTTTGTGCTCTATTCTTCCTTCTGATTCTCCTTTTTCATCCTAGAAATGGACTTACATACCTACAGAAGCTTCATATCTAGCTACTTGACTTTGATATACTCAGGGATATAAAATATTTGGTATCCTTTGTGGTCAAAGGAAGTTATGTAGAAGAATCCAACCCAACCAGTGCATCATGAGTTCAAATGTAATATTCCCCAAAGTAGTCCTGATGCTACATAGCATCTGCTGAATCAAAGAGAAACGAGGAAAGGAAGCCATAATTTAAAATACTTACAGGAATAAAATATATTCAGGACCAGACTCTTTCTTTTGAGAGTGAATTAGACCTCCCATTCCTTCCAGCATTCTTCACTTACATACAACAGCTATAACCAAGACATCTGGTCAAGGGCTGCAGCATTGGTGATATTCACCCCACAAAGAAAAAAGCATGCATAATTCCACTAGCTATGCGGGAAGAATTACTTTCTCAGTGTTCACTGACAATGAATGACTGGGTGATAAACTGCCATGATGAAACTTAACGGTAAAAAGAGCCTTTTGCATTATGCATGCAGGGAAAAACAGCCCTAGCCTTACATACATATGGATAGACTATAAACGAGCAAATGTCTCTCAAGAAGAAATCTAGGAGGATTGGAATCACAAAGAAAAATTCTTCACTAGCAAAAGCTCCATACTAAGAAAGTTTAGTGTAAGGATCTGTTAAAATGCATAAAAAGCAAAAGAGAAAGCATCACATGACNATAAACGAGTTAACCTTTTCATAGAGGTTTCTGACTCCGTTTATAACACTATGGAAAAAGGAAACATACCCGTTCAAGGAATACTGCATCCAGTACCCATTATCCCTGCTCAGAAAGGAAAAGTTTTTCTAAAATTTGTGTTGGGGAAGATACAGGAGTACAAAGTATCTTTGGTGTAAAAAGAGTAACCAATGAAAGGACTCTGGCATGGAAAGCAATCAACAGTAAAGTGATATGCCGGGCTTCAAAATCCCCACCCAGCCTGAACTGTTGTCTGGATCCAGCAGGGTGTCTGCCTGTGAGTGGTTTGTGTGCTCCGCAGGACGCACACCCCCGGAAAACCGGGGGTGCTGCACACAAGCAGCTGTCATGCCCAGTCAAGAAAGCCAAATAGGGAAGAATTCAAACTCTGTCTGGAAGGGTTCGATGTGAGGAGTGAAGCTTGGAGAGGAAGGAGAGTTTCAAAATGCACCACCACCTGGTCTGGGCAAGGGCTGGTGGGCAGCTGGCAGCGGGAGCACTCCTGCACCCCACCGGTCACAGCACCTGGCTGGTGGTGAAAGGTTCTTGTCTCGTGGGGGACCCGTGCTGGCTTTTGGCTGGGGTAGAAGAGAAGGACCAGACCCCTTTCTAGCCCACTTCCACAGAAGACTGAAAAGCAACTCAATGGAGATGGTTTGCCCTCCATGTGCTCTCACCTTTGTATCTCGCTGCTGGTGCCAAGCTCTCCCCTCCTTTCCCATGCTGTGCAGCAAAGGCAGGTCAGCATCCTGTCAGGGTTTGGAGGCTTATCAGAAATGCATCAGAAGAAACATAGCCTCTGGAAAGTGGTCTGGAGCTCCCACAAGAAAAGATTTATTGTGTTTCTTTCTTCCAGCTGGGCTGGAATAGCTGTATGAACATTTTTTTCTCTCTTTCTCCCTTTTGACATCTGACAGTTTGACTTCTGCCTGGAGCCTGGGAGCCTAGAAGTTGGTAAAAAGTAATCAAGAAGTAATTACTCTTTCAGAAATAATTCAGTTCAGGTTTGGATACAATTTTAGATGGAGGCTTGAGGGCAGTGGAGAATTTTTATTGTGCTGGAGTATTCTGCCTCTGCCTTTGGCAGCATACACGAGGCTGTGTTTCAGCTTGCTCATTAGGGCAGAAATAAGCTGGCTCTCAGGAGCTCATGGGAACTTGTGTTTGTATCACAGTAACACTAAAAATCAGTGTTCGTTAACATTTTCTGCTCTCTTTTTAAAAATAGAGCAATTTTGAGTTTCCAAGCTCTTGTTACTTGCCATGAACCCTTCATTTTTCGGGAAAGTATTTCCCTCTTTTATATTCACGTTTCATCAAAAAGTTATTTTCTGTTGCAGAAGTGATGAACTGGGGTCAGTGGTGATGCTCACACACTCAAAACAGGACCTGGCTATTGCACCACACACTAATACCAACCAGGGTGCACAGCCTTCTTCTCTGCATTCTGGTGCAGAAAGAGATGACTGATGCCCCATCCCAGTTCCCTCTGCATTCCAGATGTTGTCCTGAAAGGAGGAGGAGGGACTGACTGGGGCAGGCAGCACCTAGGTGCTCAGCCACTAGTGTAGTGCTGCATGCTGGCTGGCACCATGTCTTTTCCCCCAGGCAGCAGCAGCTGGCTGTCCCCCAGCTCAGTGCTAGAAGCAGACACAAATGCTTTGGAGGCTGAGTGTATTCTGTAACAACTCATTCTCGAATAGTGGTAAAATGCTTGCTTTGCCCCCACTGCACGGACCTTCTGCTTCTCCCCATCCATGATGAAGTTCTCCGCTGCTCCAGGGATGCTCCTGGTGGCCCACACTAGGCAGGGACTGTAGGAATTGATCTCAGGCAAGGACTGTACCTTAGAGCTCCTCTGTGGTGTTCTGGTGTCCTTGCCAACTCCCAGAGCCAGTCTGCACCACCAGGAGGCTGGGCTGCAGAGAAACATGCATCTGCAGAGAAATACAGTTTGGACAGTAATTGAATTATAATTCAGTCCCTAGTTTGTCCTGGTAAGTAAATTGTCCTTCACTCCAGACTAGAGAATAAATCCACAGTTCAATCCTCAGTGAGCCCAGAGAAGGGAGATAAAGCAAACCAGATGTGTGATTTCCTCAGTCTTTGGCACAAACCTCGCAAATGTAGGGGTTGCTCCTGGAGGTAGCTATTATAGTTATACCACTGTTGAGAACAATTATGTTTTCATCTTGATATAGCCTAAATTCTGTTGCAGCACACAAGGCACCATGTAACACAACAAGTTGAAGCAAGAGTCATGTGGCAGCCGCACTAGTGCAGTGAATGGGGCAGAGCAGGAAGGAATAGCTTGGCCATCAAGCCCATCTGAGCATGGGTCTGTAAACCATGCCATGGGCAAGAGTACGCCTTTTCCAGCTGATCCACCAGCTTTCTTGTCATGATGCCACTGCACACCATGCTGTAGCAGGACAGCTATTGGTAGGAGATCTTCCTTCATGGAGACACCAACTGCCAAGATAACGGCATCTTGCTCACCGGGTACTTTGAAGTGGATGCAAGTTTTCCAACAACCTCTTTTACTTCTTAATTAGGCTGTTAACTTGGCAGCCAGACCTTCAGCCTGGCCCCTCACCAGTCCCAGCAGGACTCTGGCCTAGGACTGGCACATGTGCTTTGAGTGTGGTGTTTTCTCAGGCAGCCTCTGTCCAAGTCCTACAGCCATTCATTTGTGAAACAGCTCAAACACCACCCTTTCCCCCATTTTATGGGCCTGAAGCAGAGGAATCTGGCTGCAAACCAGGAGAGCAAGCTACAATATGCTAGATTTTAAGCATGTGGTAAGCACCAGTGAAGCTGACTATGGGACTCTCTCCCATTCTGCCTCTCAGAGAGCTAGATGAGGCCTTGTATCCTTGCATCTACTGGACCCCCTGACCTGGCATCCCAGAGAGGCTCCAGATCCAGCCCATTCCACTGGGTGCTTGCAGACTGCATGTCAAAGCAGGAGCTGTGTACCTAAGGTCCAGCAAAGGGTACTGAAATCAGCCTTGCTCCCTCACTCCCACTCCACTCTGAAGGAGGAGCTGGGAACATCACAGACCGCAGGATGTACATGATAACTATCTCCAAATGCTTGTGCCTTTCCCTTTCTCTTTCCTTTACTCTGTGTTTTTGTAGGGGGCTCTCAGCCCTCAGACAAGCCTGAACGGATAGGACCAAAGCCAGTGACTTAGCCTGGATTTGTACCAGAGAAGAAGCAGAGGTCCTTTTCCTGGAGCTTGCATTGAAATGTTTCCTCCCCATGCCACTGCCAACCATGCCAGCATGAGGAGGGACAGCTCCCATGGACAGCTCGCTACATGCGTGCAGTCTGGAGTGCAGACACTGCCTGAGACCCCAGACTTCCCAGCTCCAAGGTGGAGCTGGGGCCTTGCTGCTACTTCCCTTTCTAGCCTGCAGATTTCAGCTGCTAGGTGCAATCCTATAGATTTGGTTTTCGCATTGTTTACATGCAGCCAGCTCGCAGTGCTTTGCAATCCAGCATGCAATCCTTTAATGGCTAAACCCAGGCTGCTCAGTGTGCCAAGCAGCTCCAAGGCAAAAGAGCTGGCATGTTGCTATGCATCTTGCTCACCATGTTTCACCAGGCCGCACTAGCAGACCTGCACTCTGCTGCTGTATATCTGTATCCAGTTAGACAGCTTTAAGTCTTTCCTGAGGCTAAACCCACGCTAAGGCAAGGGATTAAATTCTGAGGACTGTTCCTGGAGATTTGAATTTTGCTTCCTGCTTTCTTTTTTGGACAAAGATCCATTATATCAAAAGAAATTCTTGCAAACGTCAGCTACAATCAACAGGAGTTCACCTAACTAAAGACCCTTGCTTTTAAGACAAGCCAAAGAAAATTAAATATGCTTTGTATTATGTATAAACTCTTCATCCTACCGGGAATTTTCCAGTTCTGCTAGTAATGTGATCCATAAAAGAGTAAAGATAGGCAGATAGACAATTTTTTTTAAAAGTGTAATTCACTAGAACACCCCCACTTATTTGAAGATACCATCTTGGGTCTGGTTGAAGTTATCAGTTAACAGAAATACACCATGGCTTACTTGTCTGATTTGAGTGTAACTCAGTGGAAAATAATTCACAACACAGTTTTCAAAACTTATGCGTGCATTTCATACACTGGCAGTTATTCCAACATATATGCTGCTATGGCATGGTACAGCTGCAAAATGACCCCAGCTGTCAGCAAGCATCCTCATGTATTTGCAGGGCCCCTTATGCCATGATTGTTAACAATGTTTTAACTTCAGAGGTTTAGAAATGGAGTTCTATGGGCTTGGGGTTTTTTAGGGAATGGAGCAAAATGCCAACTTTTATCATGGAATGTTGCAGCCATATGGAGTTTTTGCTTCCAGGCTGTGTTTGCAGGCTACCAGAACTTTACTTATACTATGGGCTTACAGTAAATTAAATCTTCATTATACTATACTCTCCATAATTCAGACCCTTATGCTTACTTCATTAACAGTTAATAGCTGGTCTGCATTAGCTACTATCCAGTAGCAGAGTGATCATGAATAATTTTTTGTACATCTCAAAAGTTTCATGCTTTTTAGCATGGTGGATCAGCTACTTGAGACTTTTTATAGGAGGCATATAGTTTGGACTGACTATTCACCGCCTATACTTCTCTTTTGAATATCTTCACTGGCTGAGATGAATTAAAAGGAATGTTAACAGATCAGCAGACAAAAAAATCATCTGTAGGGAATGGAAGAGATGAACAATTCTTGAAGAATATTAGCAAAATAATTGAATAAACAAAATATTTTACAATAGCAAATTTGAACAACCTGTGGATCACTGAATTTTAGCCTGGAAAATCTGTAAGAAATCAAGTCAAATTTGATGCTTACAGGCTTTGGTTTTACACAGTGCTGATTTCTTATGGCTATGGTATAAGCAGCGAAAGTCTTTGGTAGCACATTTTTGTACAGATATTTTGCCAGAGATGATATTTAGCCAGCCACCTGTGCTCTTTAAGAGAGGGATTTTCAGTAGACGTGCTTAGATAACGTCAGCATCTACCGTAAAATGAGAAAGCATGTAAAGATAGATTAGGAACACTACAGAAAGAAACAGAACCATACTTTGTATGAAGTAAATTCTGCATTTGCTTAAATCCCTACCTTTTAAAGACTCCATACACTTAAAGCTAAGGGCTTGTTTGGATTACTTGTGAATATGAGCGAAAGAGTGCAAAACAATTTATTTTGAACTTTAGGCCCCCTTCTCATTACTTCATCTCCAGAGGCTAATGAAAAACTGTAAATGTTTTCTGGCTCAGTAATATGCTCTTACGGATTAGAAATTTGCCAAGGATATGGCCAGATGATTATAAGTCATCAAATTGCTGTTTGCATGGTTTTAGCCCACCCTAGTTGTGAAGCTCAACTTGTTATTTAAACCTTTAAAGTGGCTGAAGCTCCAGGGTTTTATCCCCCATGAGAACTGGAAAGGCAGTGTTTGGGAAGGGTCCCTGTTCCCCACAGCGAGCAGCCCTATGGCCGGGCAGCCAGTGAGCAATGAATAAGGGTAAAGTGAAAAGCTCTGGCCGTGGGAGGAGACGTTGTTCACTGCTTTACCTGACAATACTGGGAGCAGCTGAAAAGGGGATGTGAAAGAAAGTAGCATTATACCATTGGAAGAGTGAGTGGGCTTTGCAGGGGATTTTGTGGTTAGATATGAATTTGCTCTGGTTTAGAAATACCCCTTCAGCCTCTCGCTTATACATCAAGAACATCTTAGAAAGTGGAATATTTCAGATAGAGACCAAACAAACCATTACCACATGGATTTTCCCTAGGGGGTAAACCTCTGCCATGTCTCATCCTAGCAGTGGCTCAGAGAAAACCAGGTACCCCACTGCATTCAATGCTGTGAGGAACCCTCAGACAGACCTTCCAAGTTACTCCACATGGGGTTCAGACATGGGAAAAGCACCAGAGAAGAACCAATGACCACAATTCATCTCACCCCTGATGGCCATCATGTGGCTGAACTTTACCAACAGTAGATGGGGGGTGAAACTTAACTTGCTTGACTCTGATTCTTTGACTGTTTTGCCAGACCAGTTTAAATTACCTCCCTTGTGCTGTGCTCTAAAAGATGGATGTCTTGCTGACTTTAAAATTAACTAAGTCCTTAGACATATCTCTCTGACTTTTATTTAACTCTAACCACTTCAGAAGAGAAGGGTGTATAGACATCCCCTAATGCTTCTAGATGGCATCTGGTACTGATCGTTATCAGGTATGTAATAGAATCATTTAAACCACTGTCTGATAAAAGTTTGATAATTTTTTCTTTCTTTAAGGCAAAAAAAGTCCAGATAAACCTTTTCAAAGCATTTCCATTTTATAGCAGTTGAACTGTTCATGGAAAATTTTTGGTTGGTGATTTTCCTTTGTAGCATCAAGACTGTTGTCAAGCAGTGAATGATGGCTGATTGCCACTTCCAAGTTCCTTACAGCTTTGACTTATTACCACTCAGTGCTTCTGATTCATTGCCTAAGTTCGTATGTCAAACCAGAGCAGAACCTATCAGTTCACACATGGCAAAGGCATCAGCTGACAACAGCTGGAAGAAGGCATGTGAAAGCAGTTTACTGGAGTGTCTTAGAGCTTGCAAGTTTGTTAAATGCACATGCAAGCTTTTATTTTGCAATGAATTCTCTGTGGGTGTATCCATGTGTTGCCTTACTTTAGCAGCAGTCTTTGCTTAGATCAATTTTGGAGGATTTATTTTCTGAAATGTTGGGCTTATACTTTGCACACAGTTCAAAACTTCCTGCAGAGTTTCTCTAGTTTCATCCCTTACACAGTAGCCTTTTGCACTGTTCCTGCCCTACCTTTTTTCATTCTTACTAAAATACGCCAAACTCCTCATCAGGATGAACTGTGCAAGACAGAAGGATTTTTAACTTAATTTTTAATACAGCCAACAAAATCAATGAATTAAATCTAAATTAAGTTCTTCTCTGTGCGACATCATATATAAACTGTTCTTCCAGATGTGCAATGACAAATGAAAAAATTATGTGCCTGAAAAAGATTTGGTGTGATTTTGCAGATGCATTCAGGGACAGCATTTTTTCAACCTGCTTTAGCAGCAAATGAAAACAGAATGCAAGATGCTAGGTTTCAGCCAATTCTGTCCTATGGAATCTTCCTTTAGGCCATCAAATGTATGGTTATGACAGATATTACAACTTGAAAATATTCCTCATCCTAAAACCATTCCGTGTTATCTTTCTGGACGTTGCCACTGCCTGCAAAACCTAATGAGCCATAATTCGTTTGAACTGCAACTGGGCACATAAGGTCTGGTATTTCCATCCTTTTCTCTTTCTTTTCCTCCCTCATTTTGGCTCCTTCTTTGATGGTCTCACTTTAGTCAGATTAGCAAAAAAGATAAAGCTGCATTTCTACTAATAAGCCTCTTGGAGTCCCAGCCAATTGGTTGAAGGGCTGAGGATGTTGAAAATACATATCCAATTATGATCTGGCTGTGGTCCCTGTTTGGCTAACGTATCAAATGTCGTTTCCAACTGAAAAAAGCACACCCTGTCACTAATGTTGTTTTATACATAGCACAAAGTGTACTCTTGAGAAACAGCCTGATCTTCTGATATGCTGCAAAGCTTTCTCAAAAATAGGATAATCTATCCAAAATACAAACCTAGACATACAGCAAAAGACTTATGCAAGGTTCTCCACCAAACTAGGTAAAGTACAGACAAGCATATTAAAAACCATGATTAATTCCATGCCAGGGATTTTTCAAGGTGTGCAGCAACATGTGCCCAAATATCACAGAGGTGCACAGAAATCAACACTGAGAACTGTTTCTAATTGCAAAAAAAAAGCACTAACATGTGTTATGAACCATGGAACAAGGCAAGAATTAAAGAATATAAAACTGTGGACTGAGGGAACTGTGGTTAGGTAAGGAAGTTGTTCAGGGATTATGTATTATTTAATTCCTCTACTCCCAAGCCTTTCTGTTCCAAGCTGTGTGACTGCACTGAACACTGAAGAATCAAAGTCTTGTTCTCTCGTGTAAGATGCCATGACTGCTTTTCTGTTGCCTTTCTCCCTTTCTACTGAACGATTTCTGTAGTGCACTGGAGTTTTGTGTAAGAGTCAATATTATTGTTTGGTTTTCCAAGATGAAAGACTGCAGGACAGAAAAGATCCTCCCCTCAATTTGTGCATTGTGCTTAGTACAAGTTTATTTACTTTTTTATGACTTGGAAAGGAGACAAGTGCTGTGGTTAAAAAAAGGCTCTCTTTCCTTTGGTTGCTGGAAAAAAAAAAAAAAGATAAGACAACTACAAGCTGTGGCAGGAGAAACAAGAATATGTGAACTTGTTCCAAAATTTTAGTCCCGAATCAGTCAGCTATAAATAAATGCATTAAGTCTTCAGAGAACTGGACTCTGTTGTCATTTGTATAACTCATAAGCATGGTTTGCTTTTGCAAACACCAGACCTAATGTACTTTTCTTTTTGATAGCCACTAATACTTGAGCACACAATGTACTTGTACTTGTCCTTTATTCCACAATACCTTTATGAGAAATAAAGTACATTAACTATACAAGAGTGCCTCCACCTAAAACAGCACCCACTTTCTTGCCCTAGTAATTCCTGTGCATACATTGATTCAAAAGAAAACGAAAACCAACCTTGTTAAACATGAAGCAATGGCAATGTCTCCCTTACTCTTGAAAGGACATGTTATTCACTTAAGCCCAAATATTTTGTCACCTTCTAGTGGTATTTAGGATGTGTGCCTAAAAATTGCTCTAGGCTTGTGTTTTAAATGAATTCCTATGCATATAAAGCCAGCTTTTGGTAATAATCTGTCCTTTAAAAATTTGGGCTTTTTTCAAATCAGCCCCTGGGCAAGCTGGACCCCCAGAGAGCCCATGGGAGTGGGAGCAGTGGTGGGTGCTGCTAAGAGGATGGTGTCCTGAGGAAAAGGAGCAGGCTGCAGGATCACATCCTGGGACAGCGGGCTCTGGATTAGCTTTTCTCTCATGCTTTCTCGCAGATGTGAACTTGCACTGCTGCTCAGTCCTGGGGGCTTGTTTTCCTCCTTTTCAATACCCAGCAGAAAAACTGCAGGACACACAAAGCAAAATTCCAGAGCCTGTAACTGCCCCATTTCTCTGGACTGCCTCACACAGGAAGAGAATAAGCTGGAGTGTGTCTCAGATTTCCTTCTATCGACATTTTCCTGACTTCTGCTATGTCTTTTTAGAGCCACTGGCAATGTACCAGTACCAGGGGCTAGGCCTGGCAAGGGCAGGGTTTTGTCACTGTAAAAGGGTTTGAGGAGAGCTTAGCTAGCTAGTTATGGTTTCAATTTGTCTTTCTAAAACTAGGCCTCTAGGGCCTGGCAAAAGGCCTGGAAAAGTCTGTATAGACCTTGTGCTGTCAGCTTGGTTTTACAGATCTCATTTCTGTCTGGCAGTTTTTAGGCTGCCCAGGAAGAAATTTGGCCAGTGGCTTGCTAGTGCAGAGGACACTTTCCAATTGGGAATGAAGCCAAGTTATCATGAACTTTACTAATGAAGGATGGAGTACACTGGCTCTAGGTTGGAGATGTTTTTCCAAAGATGAAACCAAAATCCTGAGTACATGAAAGGGAAAATGTTGCAACAGACAGCGTGAGACTATGAACACTTAGGCCACACTTCATGCACATTCATGAGCAAGACTCACGCATATTTTTGTGTTTTCTGTTTCTCATGAGTTGGTTTTTAGGGTCTCTCTAAGCCCCAAGTGGTAGGAGTGGGCTCATAGCAGCTTCTCATTTTGGAAGCTGGTGGCTGGCCCTACTGAGATGGGATGGGAACTAGAAGGGCTGGCACTGGCTGGGTAAAGGTCTGACTCAGAGCGCTCAAAAGCCAAGTCCCCCGTGAGCAACAACCTGCTCTGTGCACAAGGAATAACTCCAAAGGGAGCTCTGTGCCAGAAAGAGTGGGCAGCTTGACTTTACCTCCTTTACGCATTTTTTTAGGCAGGTAATTTCACTTCCTTTTGGTGATAACACAGCATACTTCCCTAACTTTCCATTGTACCAATATAAATTTACAATGATTGTATTTGTGCTGTGTTGACCTTGGATGCCAGGTGCCCACCAAAGCTGCTCTGTCACTCCTTTCCTCAGACGGACATGGGAGAGAAAATATAATGAAAGGCTTGTGGGTTGAGATGAGAGAGAGATCTGATGGAGAGATAGCTCAGCAATTGCTGTCAAGGGCAAAACACACCCAACTTTAGGAAATTAGTTTAATTAATTACCAAGAAAAATCAGAGTAAGCTAATGAGAAATAAATCCAGATCTTAAAATACCTTCCCCCCATCCTTCCCTCCTCCTGGACTCAATTTCATTCCCAATTTTATCTACCTCCTCCCACTGAGAGGAACCTGGGGAGGGTAATGGTGGTTGTAGTCAGTTCATCACATGTTGTCTCTGCTGCTCCTTCCTCCTCCGGCTCTTCCCCTGCTCCAGTGTGGGATCCCTCCCATGGAAGACAGTATTTCAGAAACTTCTCCATCATGAGTCCTTACTACATGCTGCTGTTCTTCATGAACTGCTCCAGCATGGGTCCCCAAGGGGTCAAAAGTCCTGCCAGCAAACCTGCTCCAGGGAGGGCTTCCCAAGGGATGACAGCCTCCTTCAGGTGAGCACCTGTTCTGTTTGGGGTTCTCCACAGACTGCAGGTGGATCTCTGCTCCACCATGGCCCTCCATGGGCTTCAGGGGCATGGATGTCTCACCATGGTCTGGACCATGGGCTGCAGGGGAGCCTCAGCTCTGGTGCCTGGAGCACCTCCTGCCCTTCCTTCACTAGCCTTGATGACTGCAGAGTTGTTCCTCGCCCTTGTTCTCAGTCCTCTCTTCATCTACAGTTGCACAGTTTTTTACTACTACTACTACAGAAGGTGTCACTGTCGCTGATGGGCTCAGCCTTGGACAGTGGCAAATCCACCTCAGAGCTGGCTGCGATTGACTCTGTGGGACAGGGGGGAAGATTCTTGCATATTCCTGCATACGCAATTCCTGTAGCCCCCCACAGTACCAAAACTTTTGACATTTAAGCCCAATCCAGTATTATACTTCTAACTGACAATTAGATGAAAAATGCATTTTGCACATAAGTTGCTGCAGGAAAAAATTCTTCTGTCCTCCTCTGAGCATCAACATATGTTATAATCTGCAGGACCAGAGCTGTACAACTCCATGTATGAATTGTGAAAGGAATTCTGAGGTCTGAGCACCAACTGGCAATCTGTCACTGGAGATGGTGTATGCTAAACACAAGCCTGCACAGACAATAATTGAAAGATATGTGATAATAAAAAAGAATTTAACAGCAACTCAGAAGCAGAACAAAACCCTCAAATATTCTAAGTCTGGGATGACACAGATTTGGAGTTTGAATTAATTCACAATCCATCATTAAAATTTTGCTCTAGGGTAACCCAGAATAAGAATTTGAACTCCTTTTACTGAAAAACCTCCCAAAACCTAAAAGAAGAAACAGTTGTACATTTTTCGTTTTTCTGGCTGCAAGTTGAATGTTGGGTATACCTCAGAGCCTTCCAGGCCTGTGGGTTGTTTAACAAGCAAGGAAAAAAACTTTGGAAGGATGTAAACTTCCCCTTCAGCTCCATCACTACACATTAATACTGCTATGCTGTTGTGAGAGCTATTAATGACATGCTGAATTAAGTTCCCTAGTACTTCAAAAATTATATATTTGATGACTTTTTGAAGAGGTTCTGACATCTTTGCTACTCTCAAAAATCCTTGAAAGCCAGTGGGTGAAACAGCTACCTTTCATTTGTTGCACGAAATTAGTTTCAGAATTTGTAAAGAACAAACCTATTGCGATCCATTATAACCCCCACTCTCATTTGTATTCTCTGAAAAATAATAAGAAACGCTTCTATGAAAGGACTGAACAAAGGAGGAGAAACAGCCACTGTATTTGGATCATGTCCTGGACCCTTATTCCTGTGAGTAACATCCTTGAGAATGTAATAGAATTATGAGCCAAAAGGGTTCAACAGGACCAAAAGGGGATGTTATAGAAAGTCTTGTGAGACACGTGAACTCTATATTAATGCAGAGATACAGAAAGTTCCAATAGCATTTACTAGGAAATTATATATGTGATATAAGAACCATAATGCTTAGTTAAACACTACTTCTGGAAAATTACTGGTTCCAGTTACATTCTCCAGGGCATTTTAAAACTGAGAAAGAGTCCTAGCATTCTGTTGGTCAAATCTGCTCACTAGATTTCAGATAAGGACATATTTATATTCCTTTTTAAGGTATGTAAAAGACATTTCTCCATCTGCTTAGTCTGGCTAAGGACACAAAGGAAGGCATCATAGTGTTATGTTGATCAAGAAAACAGTATCCCTGCAAATTAGCAGTGTTTGTGATTCTGCCTGGTGTTCTAGGGTATATTTAAACTCTGTTTACTATTTTCACATGCAATTTTATACATTTGAAGACTATAATTAAATTTAGAAATAATGAAAAACTTATTTGAATTCAAATTAGATAGAAACCATGCCTTAGCCTTGAGCATTTTCTTCCTGAATTTTTCCAATTGTGGTTTTTTGTTGTGTTTGTTGCTCTTTTAAAGAAAGAACAAAAAGGCAGTGGAAAAATTACATCTGTATTTTCATAGCAGCTTTTGGATTTCAAAAGGATTTGGATGGAACAAAGGTGGTGTTAGAGGTGTGATTCAGAGGCACAGGGAGAATGTTTTTAACATTTTCCTGCTTTTAAAAATGTCTCCATTGAGAAGAAGGACTCTTTAATTGGGCACATGCCTTGGAGATGGGAGAGTCTGACTCTTGACTCTGCCCCAGACTCTCCTCTTGAGCTTGGGTGCATCACTTGGAGCAGGAGCCCAGCACTTAGCTGAAGTCATCCTGCAGATAGGTATCTCAGGTAAACTAGTTATTTAGGTCTCCTCTATCATTCAGGCAGATAGGCAGGCATCTCTGGAGTACAAGTCAACCTCCTTTAGGATAGTTGTCCAAGAAAAGAGGAATGAATCATGCTCTGGAGGTACCTGTCTTTCGTCATTGACTGTAGAGAGAGCCTAGATGACTAGTTCTGATTAGATTCTTGATTTTGGGCTTAGGTGAATGAAGGTGAGCTCAATCCCACCATTAGCTTTTCTGCACCTCCATTAGTATGTCTGTGAAACAGGTCTGGACTCCTTCCACAGGGAAATGTTCAGTAGCAGTGGTGGAAAACGTCGGATGGGGCAATCAGGGCCACATGACCCTCTGAGAGGGCTCTGGTGGCAGACGTCTCTGGTGTTCAAAAAGGGGAGCAACTTTCTAAGGAGTGAAGATGTCCCAGATGGGAGGAGCTTGTGAAGTGCAGTAACTATCTCTGGAGGAAGTGTCTGTAGGTAATGCATCTCATGCACATGGAGAGGAATGTCTCAGCTTTTGCACACAGCATCCATATTGCTGTCTGGCAGGACAGCTGCATTAGAAATAGAAAATATATTAAGTATTTTAACAAATGGTCTTTTAAGGATGATAGAAACCATTTTCTGGAAATGAGAGAGGAGAAAAACAACCAATGGCTCAAAAATGTTGAGTCTTGAGGGAAAAATTTAGCAAGGAGTCCCACATTCTTGGGGAGAAAAAGAAATTCTAGTGAGAAATGTTCATCACTAGTAAATAAGGAGGAAGTGAAGTGTTGTTCTGTTTAAGTGATTAAACACTGCAATCAATTGCTGCCCTTCGAAGAGCCATCAAGCCTTCTGCACAGCATGCCAGGCTTGCAACTTCCTGTGCGAGTTCCCAGGGCTTACACATTTTGAGGGCTGTGTTCATAGCAGCAGATATCTTAAACAGAGGAGACACATTTCTGCATTAAAAGGGACTGTGTCTCAAGAGATACCTCTGTCATAGTCACCCATGACAGGTTATACTTGTCAAGTGACTTGCTTCTCCTGCGCACTGCCACCATATTGGAGATCTGGTCACATGGAATTTCACACTTCCCACACAGGTCATAGAAGATCTGATCTCGCAGGACATCCCTGGTACTGCTGTGAACCTTGTAATGAGCTCAGTTTAAGTGTCGTAGGAGTCAGGTCTCCTTTCTTGTTATTGGGGGATGGAAATCACCCATGTAGAAGAGCAGGATGGAGCATAATTTGGAAGCAGGTTTGCAAGTCTTTTGGTTCTCAGGCCATACACTCATCATAGAGAACAGAATGTTGCCTCTCCCTGATATGAATTCATGTTTTCACTCCGAACTACCGATCTTAGTTCTGGTATAAAGTGTTCTGAAATTAAAATAAATGTATCAAAGTATCATCATGAATTAGTACTTCTGCTAAGACATGGGTATTGAAGGGTGGTTTAATAACTCATCAGTTCTGGGTGTAGTTTTCCCCAGGTTAGCAGGAACCAGGTTTAAACCCTACAGAGGCACTGCATGTCTCACATTAGGCCCCTGCGCATGGTGCAAGGCCCAGGCTAGCTGCATTAGTTGTGTAGTCACAACTATGATAATTTTTGCTTTATTGCTTCTAATCTATACAGTTTGGCTCCATTTGTAATGTTTTACAAGGCATTGGGCACTTTTGCTGCAGCAGAATCCATGTCAGCATGCAACTTGTTCACTTTATGTTCTGAACATAACATTGTCCACATGATCTTCACAGTTGGCTGCCACCAACAGCTGTTTTTCTTTATTCACCAGCTGACATACGGAATGCACTCAGCTGTAATTCACTTTTTCATTCCCAGTTGTGAATACTGATATTGCTTTAGAAGGTGAGTTTACATTTAGAGTGCTAATTTTTGCTAGAGCTTGCAGGAGGAAGGGAAAGAAATTCTATTTATTATGGGACCTGTCCTATATGAAGCTTCCTTTTGCAAGAGAATGACAGAAAGAGTATGTATGACTTTCTGTAAGGGCTTTGAAATCATCTGCAAACCTGTCACTCCTGGATGTAATTTGATCAAAATCCTATAATATGCATTTAGTCAGAAAAGTTCTGCCAGTGTAATTCTTACTGTATTTGACAAATTACATTAACAGACATCCCCTTTTCACATGCTCTTTCCTTTCTAATACACTTTTTTCTTTATGCCTCCTTCTCTTATCCCATTGCCCCTCCTTTTTTTCCTTAACACTTTCATCTGATCTGGCTGACACATGATGCTTCTCAGTGCCACCATTGCTAGTACATTTCCTTTTCTGCTACAGTGATTTAATGTGCTCCCAACATATGTTAAACTCATGCTCTTGGCATATCAGTGCCAGCAGGAGTCTGAGAGAGCAATGTTTTTAAAATGACATTTCAAACCACCAAGTGACCTAGATACTTGGAGTTTTAGGCGAAGCCTTTAGGTCAGAGTTGAATGTTGCATATTGTAAAAATGAGTATTTCGTTTAGAGTCTCTACAATGCAAAAAGTTTCTATTTGCCTGATTGTGGGTTTCTGGCTTTGCTTTACCAGCATGCAGAGTTGACATATGTGCACATTTTGTTTAGAGTTGCCCTGTATTCATGCCACAGATGGAGCTCAGATCCTGTGGGCTGGCAGACAGAAGTGGTATGTGGTTCTCCAGAGAAAAGGAAGAAGATCTTACCCCTTACCCAAAACCAGGCTCTAGGCAAAGAGTAGTCCAAACTTCATCTAGCAATAGGAAGGGGAACAACCCAGGTGGCAAAGGCAAAGACATGTTCATTCTTGGTGTGTTCATCTCATGCTAAACTTCATGTTAATCTCTTTCTGAGGTGTTACTTAACTGCATCCATGTTTGTTTGTTTGCTTGGGGGGTTTGTAACTTTTTTCCACAATATTCTTTAAACACCATTCTCACAACACAACTTTTAGTTCTCTGATGGATAAATAAGCTCCAGGAAAAAAAGAAAAGTCATATTCAAATACTTCAAATAAGCTCCATGCAAACTTTTGTGCTTCAAATATGAGAAGGTCAAATAAGAGACCTGTTGAGCTACAGTGTAGTCATTGCTCAGGACTATGATGTTATTTCTTAGGAAAGCACTAAGATTCCATTAAAAATACTGATATGTCCTCGTGAATCTGAAAAGACTGCAAGAGACAAACATTAATACTAAATTCATGCCAAGAGGGATTTCTGAAAAAGTTTATATTGTATATATGCCCCTGCCCAAAGATAACTTGGTCCTGTCTGATAGCATGAGAGACTTAAGATACCAGGAAATAAATTCATTTCCTCTTGTAATACCAGGAGGAATTACAAGAATTACAACAGACACTATATGTTTCGGGATATTGTCTGTCTGTGTTAGAAAGATGCTGACAAAGAAGGATAACATTGTTTTCTTTCCTGTTTTTTTAACTTGACTGTCTCCAGATGGGTCAGGTTATTTCACATACAGCTTCTTTCTCAGGGAAACTGGTTTCTAATGAACTGAGGTGAACTGATCCTAGTAAGACTAGCCAATCCAGAACACAGGAAAGTGCCATATTATTTTCATTATATGCCTTGTCTCATATTTGGCACCTTGGTGAACTAAGTTCAAACATGTAAGATGAAGTGAATTGTAGCCCGCAGCCACTAATTGAGTAGCCAGAGCAAGCAAAGTACATCTGTTAGATTTCCAGCCACAGAGGCCTAACAGGAAAAAATGGAAGCTCCTTTTCACTGGTTTATGGTCTCAGAGTGGATTTAGGGTCATACCAGCAAGCAGGTGAAATTTTGCTGCAATGTGGGTCATGAAACACATAGCAATGAATTTCTCCAGTCTAATGAATAAACAGCAGATAGATAGACAAGCTACAGCTGCAATCTTCAAAGAAATTGGTGTATCCTAATATTTCAGTTCTCCTGACTTTCCTTCCCTATCATCACCCACCACTCCCCTAAGATCTCTTTTGAAGGTCTCAGACATTGTAAGTGAGAATAAAGTTGAGATAATAAATAAATGAATAAAACTGAGAATAAAAAAATACGTATTTAGACATATATTGTCTAAATATCATTAGCTGTTACCACACCAACCAGTAGACTATGCTTTAGAGCAGTCAAGATACAGATTTAGTCATAACAAACATACTGAATTCTCACACCTCCTTAAACCAACCTAGTGGTCTTCTGTGATGGAGTGTCCATCACTGGACAAGAGAAGGGTTAGAGATTTATCTGGAATTGTCTAAATCTTTTTGACATGGTCCACCTGACATTCTTCTTTCTAAATTGGAGAGAGGTGGATTAGATGGGTAAACTGTTAGATGGATAAAAATCTGGTTGGATGATTGCATCTGGAGGGGAATGATCTGTGTCTCGGAGACTCGATGGCCATCAGTGACTATATGGCCTCTCAGGGGTCCACATTGAGATCACTGTTATTTGATGTCTTTATTAATGATTCAGACAAAGGGATTGAATGCACTCTCAGCAAATTTTCATGTGACGCCAAGCTGAGTGATCTAGTTGACACCCTTGAACAACTGGATGCCCTCCAAGGGGATCTGGGAAAGCTCAAGACACAGGTCCCTGGAAACCTCATACAGTTTAACAAGACCAAGTGCTGGTGCTGCACCTGGGTCAGAACCACCCTGGTATCAACACAGGCTGGGGGGTGGACCGATCAGAGCAGGCCTACCCAGANACATGGAACTGCTGGAGTGAGTCCAGAGGAGGTAAGCAAGATGATCAGAGGGATGGAGGACCTATCTTATGAGGAAAGGCTGAGAGAATTAGGATTGTAAAGCCTGGAAAACAGAAAGCTTTGGGGTGATCTAATGGTAGTCTTCCAGTACCTGAAGGGACCTACAAGAAAGATGGAGAGGGATTTTTTACAGGAGCATGCAGTGACAGGACAAAGGGATAAGGGTTCAAATTGAAAGAGAATAGGTTTAGATTTGATGCTAGAAAGAAATTCTTTACTCTGAGGTTGCCGAGGCACTGGAACAGGTTACCCAGAGAAAAGTCATAGATGCCCCATCCCTAGGAGTGTTCAAGACAAGGCTGGATAGCACTCTGAGCATCCTGGTCTAGTGGAAGGTGTCCTTGACCGTGTCAGAGGTATTGGAACTGGATGATCTTTATGGTCCCTTCCAACCCAAGCCATTCTATGATTCTGTGATTAAGCTAACATGGGCCTACCCCATTACACAGACCCCCAGCTTTTGTCTCACCAAGACAGGCAAAAGATGTAAAGCAGGGCAGCCAGAGAGAGCCTGACAAGAGCAGGAAGAACTTGCCCTGGGGGTGTTGCAGTCTGGTTATGGCCTGCACCCTCCCTGAACGCAGCTTTGGCCCATAGAAAGAATCAGGAACAATATTTTTGGTAGATATTCATGGATGTTTTATTTCTCTGACCGCATGGCAGCCAGAAGA
>VYXC01011195.1:0-22782 GCA_013397175.1 Platysteira castanea | reverse complement strand
TATAGAATAAGTTGTCCACCTTCTCTTCCTGGCTGGGTGAACGATAACAGACTCCCAGTAGAATGTCAGCCTTGTTGGCCTTCCCCTTAATTTTTACCCATAGGCATTCAACCCCATCTTCATTAGTTTCAATACCTATGGCGTCAAAAGCCTCCTTAATATAAAGGGCCATCTCTCCACCTCTTCTCCCTTCTCTTCATGCTCTTTTTCCCCTGAAGTTTGCCAAATGGTGATAATGATTAAGTGTCTGTATAGTTTAGATAAAAGATGTTTTGGAGCAAGTTTAATGTAAGTAATTATGTGAACTGGCTAGCAGGCTGAAAAACGTTATGCATTAATGAATGTTAAGTTCATTCTGGTTGTGCATCCTATGTTTTGGTTTTGGATTCTTACATGGGTGTCTTTTCTGGCATATTCCTTGTGGTGATGTGAAATCCCACATGGAATCTGTGGTACAAAATTCTACACAAGCTGAATGTAAAGTAGGTGAATGCCTGTTTGCATCTGAACTAAACATTTGTCACTTCTACTCCAAAGACTTAAAAGTTCAAAATTATTTGTCCTTTCTGATTTCATAGTTAAGCTATGGTTTGGAAACCTACCAACCTGAACATAGCTTTCAGAGTTTGTTTTAGTTTTCCTCATTGTCAGCTGATCTATGGTTCTGTGAGCTGTTCCACTGTTGCAGAGTAAATGGAAGTATTCCATTATGTTAAAACAAGGTACTCCATTCAACTCTGAAGAATAATCTTAATAAAGGATATGCCTGACTGAAAATGCTAGATTTTCTTCATTCTTAACATGGCAGGTAGCAGAAATGCTTTGTATTTTTTTACTGTAGTAAAACTGTGGCTTGACTGAACACGGGTGCTTTTTGGTGGTATGTGGCAGTTGTACATACTGTTTGAGCACATACGAAGTATTTATACACATTTGAAACTGAGACGATAAAGACGAAACATGTGGGTGGTTATGTGAGTGGAATGTAACTGGAACACTCAGTTTAAGTAAACCTGTCTCCCAGAAACTGCAGAGGAAACTTGAATGACTCCAGGCTATTTTAGATTTAAATCAATTTTATCAATGATAATAACTTGTTTTAGAAAAGGCTCAAGAGAATTTCTTTGGTATACATTGTGAGAACAATTCCCAGGTCATAACCATTAATATAAACGATGACTTCATAAATCAAAGGCTTGTTACAAATTTAGAAATTTATCTGAATGAGGTTTTGGAATCTAGATAAAAAATAGCAACCTCCTGAGATCTATCAAAAGTAGCGCCCAGAAGACAGATCAAGCAGGCTTTTTGCTGTACTTTAGAAGTATGATGTTTATATCTAAAATAGGTGCTTGCAAACATGCTGTGATTCTGTTAGTAATACCTTTTCTAAACTGGTAAGCCACTGGAGTCTATTCCTTGGAGAGAAAAGGATGTGCTGGTAAGGGGCATGAGAGCGAAGGGGAGAGTTAATTGATGTTATCTGTTGTGTCATGCTGCAGTCTCTGAGTTACCATTTTACCCATAATCTAACAAAATATCTTGTATCTGACCTATAATAACATTAGGAATTTATTATTTTTAGGCAGTCGTGTTGGAATAAAGATTTAATCTAAGGTCTTTTCCCTTGCTGGTTGAACCTGACAAAATTCTTAGGTTCAGATCATAAGAAAACATTCCATGAATCTGTGAATTAGATTATGTTGGGAGAAACTAGCCACAGTACTATTTCCATATTGAATAATTAAATTTACTTCATGTAGGAATTTGAAAGGAAGTTCATCTACTTAAAGCACCTTTTAATCCGTGAGTGCACACTGAAGCAATACCTCTTAGTTCACTAAAGGAAAGAATAAGATCTCCGCGATCTTCCTATACTTAAAATTCAAGATGTAAGTTCTGCACTGTTTTGACATACCTAAATTAAAGGCTAACTGGGAACAATATAATTTTGTAGGGCTCTTCCAATATTTCTGTTAATTTTGAAGGTTTTCTGCATTCTTCATGCAGTTACAGTTACCTATGTTTTTCCATGAGTAACAGATATTTTGGGTGTTTTGTGGGAATGCCAGCCCAGATAATTCATACCAGTGTTTGCATGCATCCTCCGGTTTTCCAGAATATTTTCCTTTATCTTCAGACCAGGAATTTAGATAATACAGACACACATGCTTTGATTCATCCAATGTAATCAAGGCACCTATGCTAGGAATTCAGATGCTTTGCACTCTCCAGAATAATTCATGAAGAGGAGAGGTTTCCAAATGATTTTGGTTTTTTGGTAGGCTGATTCTTCTTGAGTTATTTTCTTATTTTTGAAGGTTGTATAGGAAGTCTGGAGTGTTTTCCATATTTAGATGCATCACATTTAGAAACTCAAATTATATGAATCTGGGCCAAGCTGAGTTTAATAATGTGCAAGTTTGAATGAGAATATATGTGTCAATTCTAACACCCAAAAGAGAGGAAATTAAAAGTTGTTGAAATGTCCTTTCAAATCTGTATGCTTCCCTCTGCATAAAAGTTTGTGGGTAATGCACTCCTGTAAACCCAAAAATATTTATATTTTTCTGTTGCTGTAGAACAACATCTTGCCCATCTCTCATAGTATGGTTTTTCATATTCCGTCTTTCTCTTGAGTGTTCACTTGTGCAACCTTAGTGTATATCTTACATGTTTATTTTCAGTTTAATTTACAGAGGAAAAGAGTGAAAAATTGTGACTTGGAAAACCTGCCCATTTTACAAGTAATATGGTTTTAATCAGTGCATGATTATGGAACAAAACATGACATCAGTGTGTGTTTCTTTGAAAAATGAGGTTAAAAAAGAACAGAAAAAATAAATTAGGACACTTACTATTGCCTTCACCTTTCACTGCTGTCATGGAAAATTCATCTGGGTGCCTAACAGCTTAAAACATTTATCTAGTTTGAAAAGAGGAATGAGGGATGTTTTCTTCCAGATTTGTGAAATACTCCCCTCAACACCATTTTATCTTTTTTCAAGTAGTATTTCAGACTTAATATTGAAGAATGGAACAGGATTCTGTTCTCTTTGTTCATCATCACTGAAATAGTCTCTTATTTTCCTTCACTTGCACTCGAAGTTTGATCTGAGATAGAAAGGAAAAAACTGCTTGTTTGTGGGCCTTAGGTTAATTCCAGTACAAGAAGGTTGTGCAAGTGTCCCCCTGTAAAGTTTTATGGATTTCTGTAACTTTACACTGAAAAGAAGCATTTGGGTTGTATTTTAAGTGATGTATGAGAGAGAATACTTGACCTGTAAATGAAACACGTTTTGATACAGACAATAGCAAGCAACAACAAGCATGAATTGAAGCCTTCTGGTATTCATATTAACATGTGGCTGTGCCTAGATACTGCAGCAGTTGGACCACATTTCTTTGGCAATTCAGATAAACAGTTTATCTCCAGAATCCAGTGGTTTTCTGTGGTATTTTATGTCTAAACTCTACAGCCTGCCCAGGGAGATTGTGAAGTCTCCCTGTCTGGAGATATTCAAAACCCTCCTGGGCGCATTCCTGTGTCACCTGCTACAGGTGACCCTGCCTTGGCAGAAGGGTTGGACTGGATGAGCTCCAGAGGCCCCTTCCAACCCTGACAATTCCATGATTCTGTGAAAAGCTTGTGCTATTGTACCTGTCTCGTTTCGGAATTACCGTGTCAGATATCCCATTCTTTCTGTTGTGATTGTTGATGAGTTGTCTGCCCATATTTTTGTCCTTAAAATGTTTTAATTATTGAATGGTTTGGATTGAAAGGAGCCTTAAAGACCATCTCATTCCAATGCCTCTGTGACTAAATCAGGGCTCAGAGGCCCATCCAGCCTTGTCTTAAAAACTTCAGGGATGGGACAGCCACAGCTTCTCTCAGCAACCTGTGCTAGTGCCTCACCACCCTCACAGTAAAGAATTTCTTCCTAGTATCTAACCAAACCTACCCCCTTTTCAGTTTAAACCCATTCCCCTTTGTCCTAATGCCACATGTCCTTGTGGTCCCTCCAGCTTTTTTTGGGTCCCCTTTAGACACTGGAAGGTGCTATAATGTTTCCCCAGAGCCTTCTCTTCTCCATGCTGAGCAATGCTCTCAGCTTGTCCTCACAAGAGCAGTGCTCCAGCTCCCTGAGCAATTTAGTGGCTCTCTTGAGGATATTTAAAATAGGTAGTAGCCAAACTAGCTTTAACCTTTTCTCTTGCTCAAGGCAGGCAAAGTGGTCACTTTTTTGTAGTTTGGCATTTTTTTTCTCCATGCTGTGCCATAGCTCTGTTCTCACAAATGACTAGTCTTTTCAAGTTTCCAGGAAGCCGGTGTTTCAGGAGAGAACTGAGAACAAAGGAGCTATCCAGAAAAGGAAAGTAATATTTTCTTCTAGGGCAGCATATGGTCTTTAAATGCTCAAAGAAGACATGATCCTTTATAGGAGCAATTGCAAACACAGAAAAACAGTTTCTTTGGGTACCCAGAAAAGTTCCTATTTAAGGGTCTGGTGTGTGAAAGATTACCTATAGCTTGCAAGAGTCTCTCATACAATATAATTTCCATTTAGTGATATACAGACCTCTGCAAATGGAATAGTAGGAGTTCTTTTAGGCATAAAGGCATCATTTTCCCCTTCTTTGGTAGGGCTATGAAAAAGTGAGTAATTTTGGTTTAATGGATTTTTTGGTTTTGTCTTTGATTTTTTTTTCAAGACATCCTGGAGAGACTAATCTAGTTTCAGCCTCTGGTTGGTAGTGACTTATTTTCTGAGTATCGTTTGAGAATAAGGGAGCTCCCAAAAGGAGCAAGGAAAAAAAAATCCACAATATTTATTGACAGTGGTGCAGTAAATAGACGATTGTTGTTAGGCACAGGAGTTAAGCACTCCGCTAGGGCTGGAACTCCCTGAAGAAATTGGAACTCCATACTGCAGATGTGATGCTGATTTGCAGTGTCCCTTTGCAGAAGTTGCTTTTAAGGTAAGAGTATTCATTTGGAGAAGGACTGTGAACTCACAGAATACTCTATTTCACAGATATAATATATATTAATCTTATGTCAGCCAGGGAATTGAGAATTTTTGTAAAAATATTAGGAGATATGTCACCACCATAACTGTTTTCCTCTGTTTCTGCTTAAGGAGAAATTTAAAATATTGACTTTTCCTCATGTGCTTTAAAAGAAAATAACAACAGCAACAACAGCAAAAAACCCAACAACCCAGAAATCCTCTAAAGATTTTATCTCCTCCAGTTTTAATTACAATACAACTTTTGCAGAACAATGTCAGTGAAATTATGGAATCAGTTTGTATAAACTTAACATCTGAAATCCAAGCAAAAGCTGAAGTCCTCAAAGTGCAGGTACACTCCAGGCAAACTCTACCTTTTCTTTTTTTTCGGACTTACAATAATATTCCAGTTTATGTGATATCCAGCTGTTCAAATGAGCATAAATATACTAACTATATTTCCCTTTCAGATTGTGAAAAAAATGGCTTTATGGCAGTCTTTGTTCTTTGGAGTGTAATAACTGGAAAAGTGGTAATTGCATCTGATTATCTTGTGTGCGTATAGGCATGTGCTGTAACACATTAGAGATACGGCATTCTGAGTTATTTAGGAAGTTCATGGTTAACTAAAATAGAATAAGCCACCTTGATTTTTTGTAAATGTTTAGCTAACTTGAAGATGTTATGCCAAGATATGTTCCTGGATGTTGTTATCTTAATTTTTTGTTTTGAATAGTCTAAACAGTTATTTTAACTGTCAGGCACCCCTTGGACACTGCACAGCTTAGCACCAGTAGCAGTCGCCAAATGTCTGACTTTCAGGCTCAGGATGTTTGATTTATCAGGTGGCAGAATATATTCCTATCTGTTCTTCTTCCCTAAACTAAGTAGCCAGAATACTGTTCAGCATGAGTGTGGTATAAAGCAAAAATGTTTTCATGTTAGTGCTTCTCTCTTCTCATGAAAATGGGGATTTAATTATTGTCACCTGAAGGAGCTAGCAATTAAAATAAATTTTTTGTTCTAGTTAATTTTGTTTGTTAATAAATTCATCTCTTTTCTTTAAATTTTTGAAAGAACTCTTAAAGTAGTTAAGATACCCTTTGAAACTTAAATTCAGTGCTGACATAATATAGATTTACAATACCTACTGTCTTGCTTTGAAAGACAGGTGTCTGCCAAGGAAGGCAGAAGCCTCCCTTAGGATGGAAAATGTAAGCCCCTTCCCTCTGAATTATTACAATTTTGAAATTAAAGGGCTCTCAGGCAATTATATGAAAAATAGGAATAACAGTTCTTTACTAATATATATATGTAACAAAACAATAATACAGAAACACTGGTTTAACTTGACAGAGTCAGGATACGACCTGACACCCTGCTGGGCAAGGTGGTGATAGCAGTCTGGTTGGGTGATAGCTTTGAAGTGGTTCTGTTGAAGCGGTGATCTTGTAGAAAGGTCCTCCTCAGAAGGTCCAGTGGTGGTTGCGTAGCTCTTGTGCTCTGGGAACCCAGTAGGTAAGGGCTGCTTGTGCTGTTCCAAACCCCAGATTATATCCAAGTGGGAATACTTGGTTCCTCCCACTTGCACGGAGCATCTCACAATGGGCTGATGTAATTCTGTGAGTCATGGGGTGGGTCCTTGATAGCCCATTAACAGAGATAGCCCCCAGAGGGACTTATCAGGGGTGAGTCATGGTAGGGGATAACGAGCACAGCCCCACCTGCTTTAACAGCTTTTGGAGATGATGATAGAATACATGCGTTTGGTTACATCTTGTATTGTAACCCAGGACATCTACCTTTGTGGTAACGTACATGAAGTGAAGAATTGTGTAATATTCCAATGCAGAAAAGCACTCTTGCAGTGATTAAGATAAGAATGCAACAGGTGGTTTCTGTGAAAGCCTTTGATTCACAAAAATAGTACATCTTCTGTTGTGAGTGATGGCTGTTGTTGGTGAATCTTGAAAACTGTTTGCTTTTCACACCTTTGTTTTTGTGGAATGTGCTTGAATGGCAAGTGTCTGTTGAACAGTTTTTTGCATCCCAAGAATAGCAAACACCAGTTTACAGTGTAGGAAATAATCGAGCATTCAAAACTTAATTTGTATTATAATTATACCTTTGTCTGTGTGCTTTATAGTGTCAGTTGAACAATAAACTCATTTTCATAATCACAGCTTCGCTTGGGAATTTTGAGTTACAGCTGCTTCTCAGCTTCTAAACCACTGAGTCCATGGAAATGTCACTTAATGCTGTGTGGGCTATACCTTTTAGAATGTCATGTGTAGCTATTGGAAAACCTTTACCATTACCTTGTGGTGGGCTGACCTTGACTGGAAACCAGATGCCCACCAGGCTGCTTTATCACTCCCACCCTCAGTAGGATAGAGCAGGAGAAGAGAGGAAGATGGAAAAAAAAATCAACATGGATCAAAATAAAGGCAGTGTAATGAAGTAAAAGTGCAGGCCACATGTGGAACCAAGGGAAAGCAGAAGCTTTATTCTCTACTTCCCATCAGCAGGGGATGTCTTGCTGCTTCCCGGTTGGGCTGCAGTGAGCAAAGTGGTTGCTCTGGAAGAAAACTAATGAATGCACATGCAAAACATGCCCTCCTCCCTTAAAGATCATCTCATTTCAACCCCTCTGCCGTGGGCAGAGGCACCTTCCACTAGACCAGGTTGCTCAGAGCATCATCTAACATGACCTTGAACATTTCCAGGGATGAATCATTTACAGCTTCTCTGGGCAACCTGTTCCAGTGCATCACTACCCTCAAAGTAAAGAGTTTCTTTCTAATACCTAATGTAAATGTACTTCCTTTTAGTTTAAGTAAAGTTAGAGGAGGGGTAGGTGTGGCTAAACCAAAGATAATGAAAGTTTCAGTTTTATCAGAGAAATAAAAGACGGAACTGAAAAAGAAGATAGAGCAAGTATGAAGGAAATCAGCCTGATGCTATAGAGACTTTTCTGTGAAGCATGAAAAATAGTGAAGGGATTGGCAGACGTGGATAAGGAAAGAGATTTAATTTGTAGTATAAAATGTGCCTAAAATTATTTTAAAATCATGCTTTGGCAACAGAAAATTATAACAAAGATGTTAGGCATCAAGAGGATGGATTGTGTCTGTTTTAGGAAACTGGAGTGGTGCCAGATAAATAAGCATTTTGAGAGTAATGATTCACATGACCTTTGTAGAAAGTTGCTCAAAAGTATTTGAGTACTTCCATTCCTTTCTGTGTAAATTAATATCTTTCAAAGAGAAAAAAAAAAAGAAAATATTTCCCCGTTTTTGTCTTAAGATGATGTCATATTTTTAAAACAATTATTCATCATATTTTTGGGAGTACATCCATGAAAATAAAAATGTGAAATCAGTCTCTGATTTATGATCTTCCCATTTCTCCTCCTCATGTTATGACTGATGTGATGGAAGCCTTTCTTACTTTTACATATATATTGCATTAGGGGGTTTTTTTGGTGATAGCACTGTTTTCACAGAGGTGCATTTTCTTCTTTTCCAGAACCCTGTCAAGAAAATTCCAGATTCTCATGAAATTACACTCCAACATGGAACGAAGACAGTAAGTGATAACATGTTTTCAACCCTTCATGTTTTTCTAGAGCTGTGTCAGTCTGTGAAATAAGTTAACAAATACTTACCAGCTAAAGTTCAAGAATCTAACTTTTTCCTTGATTTGTTATTTTAGTCAGTCTCTTTTCTTAGTGCAATTGAAAGTGTGTTTCAGGACCACCTCTTCAGTTTCTCATAATAACTTAAATATGGCTCTGTATGACTCAATTGTCTCATTTTCATCAAGTCTGCTCTCTGTAATTGTTAAGAGTTCCTCTTCTAGACTAGACCTTCCTAATGTGTAGACATGGGTCTAATCTAGACCTTTCTTTGGTCATGGGTTTAAAGGAGAATGTTATTGCCAATGACTTCTTTGCTGCTGAGTACTTCATTCTACATCAATCTTTTCAGTGCCTGTTATACACCATTCTCAATTGCCTGAGATCTCGTTCTTTCTTGTCTTTGACCATGTCTTTTGTAGATTTTACCTCCACTACTGCTCCTTTGCTTTCTTTTAAAGAACCACAATCCAACTTGGAAGTATTATTGTTTTTCTTTGTATGTTTCTATCTTTGTATAATCACATCTTCCAACACAAATTCAATTGTTTTTGTGTGCTGATTGATCAAAGACCTGTAAAAGATGCATTGCATTACACTAAACAAAATAGAGTGGATTTTTCTACACATAGTGCATGCAGCTGCTTTGCATATTAATTTTTATGAACTCTAGGTTTTGCAGAGTAGTGTACTAGTGCATGTCAGTTTCCCGTTTTACATGTGACAGTAACTGCTTCTGCAGTATGTTTCCTGAATACATTCCTAACAAAATTTGTTGGGTAAAACTTTTTGATTTATTTTTCTCTATATTAAACCAGTAAATCTTTTCATAGCTTCTTAAAGAATAAGCTTGTGTTATTTCTAACTAAAAGGCCTTGTAAAGTGGAAGTTACAGTTTCGGAAGACTTCTGAGATATTTTGACTGCAGGAGAATGCAGCTGTCATCACCTAGGAACAGAGGTGAATTGTAATGTGGGATATATATAGCACAGTTGGATTAGACTGGATGCAGTAAATGAAACATATAATTGAAAAAAAGAACTTTTCTGTAGAAGGGCTATCTTTTTGGGGTTTTTTTGTTTGTTTTAGAATAGTGAAACCACTTACCCATGACCTTAGATACATAACGATGGGAATAACTTCATATCTTGATTTTGGTGTTTTGCCCCAATGTTTTTAAATACAGTCTTCTCATTATGTTCATACAGTGTACTGTATTTCAGCTAAACATATATATCCTATTCAGCTAAACTTACATATCCCATCTGTACCTCTTCAGTCTAGTGAATGTGGATTTGATGATGACTCTATTCCTGTGCAGCTGAGAAATTTCAGAAAAGATTTCCCAAGCTAGAGAGTCTTTCCAGAAACCTGATTAATTTCCCAGTTGTCTTGCTTGTACAGTGTAATAGGAATTACTGTTCCCAGTGAAACCTCGTATATATTTTCTATATCTTGTGGTACTTTTGATATATAGGTGGGTATGAGAAAGAATATGTAATCTGTGCTTTCTTATATCTCATATCACAATTGCTTCCTCATATAGAAGTTATTGAATAGAACACTTGAGTGTTCTGATTAGTTTGGAGGTGCCTAGTTTTTCTGCATGTCAGAAATCATGAATGAAATGGTTAGGGTTCAAAATTTCCATTTAAGTTGTAAAAGGGGCTTATTCTTTTTGGAAACATGTAAGAGATGACACATTTGAAAAGATTTCTGCAAGTGAATGCCTCTGAATTACAGCAGGACATTTAGATTAAGGAGAAGTCAGTTGCCTGGTGAATAGGACCATAATTTCTGCCACATCTTGGTTTTCCTGAGAGAAGACAGTTGGCTATACTAGGGCATTGTATATTTGAAATACTGGGAGGTACCTTCATTACAGAATCACTGAATATCCCGAGTTGGAAAGGGACTGACAAAGATCATCAAGTCCACCTCCTAGCCCTCCACAGCACTATCCCCAGGAGTCACACCATATGCCCAAGAGCATTGTCNCTGTATTTCAGCTAAACATATATATCCTATTCAGCTAAACTTACATATCCCATCTGTACCTCTTCAGTCTAGTGAATGTGGATTTGATGATGACTCTATTCCTGTGCAGCTGAGAAATTTCAGAAAAGATTTCCCAAGCTAGAGAGTCTTTCCAGAAACCTGATTAATTTCCCAGTTGTCTTGCTTGTACAGTGTAATAGGAATTACTGTTCCCAGTGAAACCTCGTATATATTTTCTATATCTTGTGGTACTTTTGATATATAGGTGGGTATGAGAAAGAATATGTAATCTGTGCTTTCTTATATCTCATATCACAATTGCTTCCTCATATAGAAGTTATTGAATAGAACACTTGAGTGTTCTGATTAGTTTGGAGGTGCCTAGTTTTTCTGCATGTCAGAAATCATGAATGAAATGGTTAGGGTTCAAAATTTCCATTTAAGTTGTAAAAGGGGCTTATTCTTTTTGGAAACATGTAAGAGATGACACATTTGAAAAGATTTCTGCAAGTGAATGCCTCTGAATTACAGCAGGACATTTAGATTAAGGAGAAGTCAGTTGCCTGGTGAATAGGACCATAATTTCTGCCACATCTTGGTTTTCCTGAGAGAAGACAGTTGGCTATACTAGGGCATTGTATATTTGAAATACTGGGAGGTACCTTCATTACAGAATCACTGAATATCCCGAGTTGGAAAGGGACTGACAAAGATCATCAAGTCCACCTCCTAGCCCTCCACAGCACTATCCCCAGGAGTCACACCATATGCCCAAGAGCATTGTCCAAACACTTGCTGAACTCTGTCAGTCTTGGTGATGTGACCACTTCTCTGGGGAGCCTGTTCCAGTGCCCAACCACCCTTTAGATGAAGAACCTTTTCCTAATACATTTTATCCAGAAAGACTCTGTGAGAGACAGTATCAAAAGCTTTTCTTATATCCAAAAAGATCACGTCAACTGGGACCTCAGCAGATTCCTAAGACTGCTTGAAAATCATAGGAGAGGCTTTGGAGTAACATCAGCCAGCTCTTTGAAGATTCTCATATGAATCTCATCAGGCTCCATGGATTTGTAGGGATCCACATGGAGCAGCAGATCCTGCACAATTTCAGGATTGGCTGGGAGTTGATCATTCTCACAGTCATGGTCTGAGACCCCCTTGGTCTGTCACAAGACGGAGGCAAAGAAAGCTTTAAACATCTCTCCCTTGTCTCTGTCGTCTTTGTGAGGTGCCCATCCCCATCCTGTAATGGGCTTATATTATTTCTACACTGCCTTTATCCATTAATATATTTGAAAAAAATCTGTGTTTTGCCCCTAGTTCTGGGCAGCTTCAACTGCAGCTGAGCTTCGTCTGTACAGATTTTCTCCCTGCAGTACCAAGCAGCATCTCTGTATTCTTCCCATGTCACCTGACCTTGCTTCCACTGGGCATACACCTTTCTTTTTTGCCTTATTTCCAAGAGAACATCCCTGTTCATCCAAGCTGGCCTTCTGCCTCACCTGCTTGATTTCCAACATTTGGGAATTGCCTGTTTCTGCCTTAGGAGGTGATACCTAAAAAGTGACCAGCAGAGAGCTGGTCAGAAGCAGCAGGAACCTAATGGAGAAGATGACTAGAAATGAGCCTTTGATAAAATAAGGAATAGTTAAGTGAACTTTGTCAGCAGGAAATTGAAAAAAAAAAAACCTCAAAAGAAGCCCATACTGTTTCATGTAAGGAAATCTAAATTCTAGGAAGGCAAATTGTCCATCTTAAAGAATAAATTTCATTCATGCATGCTGTTTTTATTGGGACAATTGTTTTCCGTAAGTTATTTTTTCCATGAACTTGTTTCCATGTTTTAACATGTTTTCTGTGGGAACTATTCAACAGTTTACGTAAGTTTTAAAAGTCTCCATAACACATTGTATATACATGTATACTAAAGCTTTGAAAAAAAAGTACACTAGTGGACTGATAAATCTTTGAGACAAGTTTTTTTTCTGTGGTATTTCTACGTGTCTGCATTAAGTCATAGTTCCAGTCAGTACTTTTCATGTATACATGTAAAGCAAATACATATAGGTAAGCATCTTCTGTGTAAAATTTTTGGACATCCATATCTAGAATTTTTAATACAGTTTTAGACATCTGAAAGTAATTCCCCCAAGTTCTTTTTTTCCCTGAAGGCATTTGGTGTTGCTTACCAGTAGTCATGACACTATTCTCAGGTGTTACCCTCCACTCAGAAATGAAGGCTTTTCTGTCTTTTATTGTGTATACAGGTTTTTTGTTGGTTTTTTTTTCCCACATGGTTTTGTATAAGTCTGAATGTTCTTGGTGAAGTATAATATAATTCTTTTTCTTTCAGTATTTTCTGTCTTACCTCTTCAAATGCTTTTCCTGGCATTTTATAGAACATTATTATTATCATCATCATCATTATCTTTACTACTACTAGTAGTACTAGTAGTACTACTAGTACTGCTACTTTATTGTGTTGGAGACTGTCTGTATTCTTACTGAAAGGGTTCTTCATCCTGATGCTTATCTGTCTTATAAATGTGGGATGACCCATGTTTTTGTCCAACGGTCAAAAATAATTTGCTAGTTATAGTCTAGGTTTTATCCATGGGTTCCATTATAACCTAAGTATGAACTCCCTATGAGTTTTATCTTTTCATGAAAAAGTCTTCAGGCATTTTAACATTTCAGGTTAGGTGTAATTTCGAGTAATTCTAAAAATACTCTTGTTTTATATTTTTTGATAAAACTTTTCAGCACTCTCCTATGTAGACAACCTAATTTTTGAGAATTAATCTCTTGGTATCGAAATTAATTTAGCACATTATCCAGCTAATCTTTTACTAATGTTTGAAATCATAGTAGTAGATACAACATTTTCAAAAATGAGAAAGGAAAAGAAATAATTTTGAAGGTAAATGATTTTATATAATTAGTTTATATAATTTCCAGTGAAATGCCTTCTGTTACCTCATTTCTCCATGTGGTGATTTGAACACTTCTATTTATTTTAGTATATGAAATCCTATTTCTTGTACTATAGAACATTACTGTTCTTCAAATAGAGAATTAAAATAGATTCAGTAAAATTCCCATTTTACTTGACTTATGATTTGAGAATAACAGATGAGAGTAATAAGCATTAGCATTCTTTCCTCAAAATTCTGAGTATCTCTGAGAAGCTGTTTTTGTATATAAAAGAAATGGGTTTTGAGAAGTTATTTTGACCTATTTTGTTACAGTGGTATCTTTTAAAAATCTGTGATTAAAAAAAAAATCAAGTTTATACTCTATTTTATTCTACTTTTTTTTTTCAGAAAAGAAATTTAACTAAGCAATGTGTATGTGTACATGAGCTGTCTTGAGTAAACTTAGAATCTTAAACTATTTTGTTATCTTGCTAGAAATATTATTTGTACTTTTGAGAGAAGTCTGAAGTACAATTTTCTTCATAGAAACAGAACTTAGCCAGGTTTTGCAATGAGATGTTTAGAAAGTAAACACTGGAAACTATTTTTTCTCTGCTGTCTTCAGTGGTTTATTCAGACTATGTAATTTTTACTTCCACTCTTCCTACTCCTTCAAAAATACTCAGACTTTATTCAAGGTATTAAAATTTCAAAATAAAAATATAGCTAAGATATTTTAGTAAGAAACCAGTGCACTGGATTGTTTGAGGCATGGGTTTGGTTTTTTTTTTACTTTAGTAGTGTTTTATGTTTTGGTGCCACCCTGAAGAATTGTAGAAAAAAAATAAAAAGCTTGAATGAATATGATTATATATTTTTTTTCTCTACAGGTTTCTGCTTTGGGGTTGGATCCTTCAGGTGCTCGTTTGATAACTGGTGGATATGACTATGATGTAAAATTTTGGGATTTTGCTGGAATGGATGCCTCTCTCCAAGCTTTTCGGTCACTCCAGCCTTGTGAATGGTAGGCCTGAAGACTGCCTTTTGCACTTAATGTTCCATGTTAAGGTCCTGATAGAATGCACAAAAGCCTTGTAAGACAGCTTCTTTAAAAGGCTCTTGAATACCAAGGAATGTGAACCTAAGAACTTGTTTGCTTATTTCTTTTCCTGCCTTTTACAGTGACTTGCATATTTTCCCCTTTTAGAAAGCTACAGGTGAGTTTGCAGATGAAATTGTTAATAGCACATCAGAAAATGACCAAAGACAAGTTGACTTTCATAGTTGTAAATGACTTTTTATATGTACTCTGCATATGTAAAATTAATTAAGAGGAGAAGCAAGTTAAAACAATTGACCCCTTTGTGGAGAGCCTCTCTAGGTGCTGCCAGGATTTCTGAAGGGAAGGGTGAGTTATTCAACTTTCATGAAGTCCTCTGTTTCAGGAAGCACTGGTCCTTTGCATTGCAGTGATCACTGAATAGCAACATAGTGTGAAATATTGTCTCTCTCAAAGAAAAAATTATATTTCTTTACATTTATTTTAATATTTCTATATATGCAAATTGAAAAGAAAATGCAGGAAGCCTTTTTAGCAAGTTATTTCCAGACTATCCATATTGTTCACTGGTAATTTAGAAAGTAAGTGAAGTGAGTTCATTTAATTATTCCAGAGAACTGCAATACAGAACTCCTTCAACAGTACTGCACACTGAACTTTCCGAAAAATATATTACATAGAATAAACCAAAACAAAACACAGTGGTTTTAGCAAGGTAGTTTCTGATGTCTAACTTATGTGGCACAGTTTATAAGGTACTTCAGTATGCTTAAAAGAAGGATTGAACTTTGGTATACACAAAGTAGTACTTAGAATGTCTATTTTTAATCATTACTATCTTAAAAAGCTACAGCTGAGTTTTGGTCAGTTTGGAAGGCTAGAAGGCATACAGCTGACTATAGATATGCCAAAAATCTAGATAATGAAAGATGATAAAAAGTTCAGGCTATTATCCTGAAGAGGAGCAAAATAGAAAGGGATTCTTACTGTTGTTCTGAAGTGTGAAAAATCAGAAAAATAGAAAGTGTGCTTTAATGCATTATGCAATTCCAATCTCTTTGACAGACATTGACTTCTTATAATAAACTGACAAATGGCACATTTGCTTTGAAAACATAATTAAGTACACATGCCACTTAGGAATAAATAAATGAAAGTTTTCAAATGTAAGGTGACATTCAGACTTTTCTGGCATGAGTTTCATTTACATGATTAGTTAGCAGGATATAAATGCTATTGTCCTTCTCTGCCATAACTGAGCAGAAAGAGCTGACAGTCTTTACTCCTGCAGTAGGAAATTATTTTAATGAAACATTTTCAAGTTTAACAGAAGAGTGAATTCAAGTTTAGTTGTACTTCGTAATAATAGTATAAAACATAAATGCTGTATAAAAACCACAAGTAGACTGTATGGTTATGTTCTATTTCAGGGATAGCTTGCAGATAAATTAGCAAGCTCCTTTTGGCAAAAAACTAATGATAAAATATGAACTTAAAATATTTGTTATTCCTGACACTGTTCATTTAATGTGTTGCAAGGTTCTCACAAGTGTTTTTATATAAATGTTCTTTGTGAAATTCTTGTAGTTTGAGTATGTTGATGTATAAATAAAATACTTAAAACCTAAACATAAAATAATATTAAAAATAGGCTTGACTGGTGTGAAGTTTGGAAATTACACGTAGGTTGCAAGTCTCATGAACTAATTTTGGGGGTTTCAAAAAATTATTATTCAAATTCAACTTCTGTATCTTCTTCTAACATAAAACTGAAACTATATCTCTCTCTGGTAAAAAATTAAACTTCAAGTTCTTTCATGCTGACATTGAGACAAGCTGGTGAACACTGTGGAATAGTATATAACTGGTGTCCAGGTGTATATATGTTCTTATATTACTTTTTTTGCTACGAAGTTTATTGCAAGGACTATTAGCATTCAAAGACTTGAATTTCAAAGAATTGTGAGGAGTTCTGGTATTGGAAACATTAGGTGTTAGCAGAAATCCAGATCTGGAGCCATAAATTTAGTTTCATTTTAAAAAGGAAGGAGTCTGAGATCTGTTCTATATTGTCAAGGCTCCATTTTGTAGCATAATATCAGGTTACTCTGTTAATTTCTCCTTGGATTTGTGATGTAAAGTTAAAAAAAAACCCCAGCCTGACAAAAAGCTAGTACTTTCAAGCCATATCTTGGTGTTAAAGCCAAAAGCAAGTGTAAGGCAAAGCTGTTATGTGTCTAGGAAATATTGGTGTGTCATGATTCTACCCATGTATATAGGTCTGTTCTGCAGGTCCTGGTACAATGTGCTCTGCACATTTGGCATCTCTAAACCAAAATGACTTGGATTAATGCTATTAAAAGGAACTGGTTTTGTAAGTTTCCCAAGACTTTTCCTATAACATTAATAAGAACCAAAAATATTTTCTTAAAGAATTGCCTCTGCAGAGCCTCACTCTTGGTCATGTTCCAATAAACATCAGAAAAGTGGTAACTTCTGGGACTTTGTAAATACTCTACTTACAGAAGCAATTTCTAGACATGATTTTAGAAGTCATACAGCACAGCCAAGAAGGTGTGGGTTTGGGGTTTTCTTTCTTTAGGTAAAGGTTATGGAAATCTTGTCTCTCAAACGAATTTTTTCACATGACTGATTTGATAAATTACTGGTTATGTTCCATTGTGCTAGGTGCTGTTAAAGCAGTTGCTTCTCATTACCAGAAGAAATTCTAAGATGAAAGCAAAGTTTGTTCAGATGTGCTGGTACAGAACTACTAAGAAGCAATGAGACAACATTGTTTGAATTGTGAACAGTGCCGTGTTAGTGGTATTAATGTCTGTAGTTTTGTTTTTACTATTTCAGCATCTGAAAATTGGTTTTTTGCCAGAAGACTCTGTGGGCCTTTATGTAGTGTGGATTCTTTCAGAAATCAGATTTTACTTCTGAGCTGTTTGTTCTTAGCTAGTGGTCAGATCCTTTTCATGCATGAGATGTGCATCAAGTGAAAATAATATTTTCGTCTAGTTTTTAGATATTTATTTTTTGTTCTTACATTTCAACAGTGATAAGTGCAAAATACGAACCTGTGCTTTGGAGACGTTGGCTATTTTCTTTCACCGATTTCAGCATTAGAGTATGAGAAATATAACCGAATAAGTACTTCATTCTGTATACAGTAGTCAGGTGGGGCTCAGGAATATTTTGAGCTTTGTATGAATCATGTGAATGGGCAAGAGCAGTTGGAAGTACAACTGAGAAGAAATTTTTAATTCCTAAGATATGTTTGTTCTGCAAAAGCTGAATCTGATGTATTGTTTACTCTAGGTTTATCAGCTGTCTCCAGAGAATATTCTAGACTTTAGATATTATTTCTCTTGTGGGTTTCCTTTAATTTCTTTCAGTGTGTCCTCTGAGTTTAGTGTAGCTGGCCATCTTCTGAGAAAGTATTCATTTTTGCTCTTGAGGATCAGGATGTTTTTTCAGACATTGACTGTGATCTATTTCAGAAATTCCCACACTTGAGTGTCTCCTTTCTATTAAAAATCAGTTTATAATACTCAGTCCAGTTTGGCTGCCAGTTGGTAATACTAAATAAACATTGGTGTACATAATAGGTAAAACATAATAGGGTGCTTGAAGCAATTTTTGGCTTTTGAATTATAATATAATCAGTTTTGCCAAACATTTTTTTAATAAGAAACTTATGCTTAGTTTACATTACTATGATCAATGCAGAATTTTTAAAATAAGTATTAATGATATTTTAAGTGTTTCAAATAGTAACTAATGGTTTGAGGGCAGATTTAACAGATAATAAGCTACTGCTGAGACAATTACGTGAAGTTACTACTGTATAAGAACTGAAATGCTAAAATACTAAGTTACAAGTTGTATAGTTGGTTTTGTTGGTCATCCGAGTGTTAACTTTACTTGTGGAAAATAGTGTTAAAAGGTAGTTTCCTGAAAGGTACTAGGATTTGAATGTACATAGTCATGTTCTTAAGCTGAAGGAAGATATTTCTTCAAGGACACTTTGGATGCTGTGGGAATCCAAATCCAGCTAGCAAATTTGTTCTGGTCCTGTACTTGAGAGTAATCTAGATGCAGAGCTGAAGTATTAATATAAAGTAATGCTACTGTGCACATTCTGTTAATATGCCAGGATATAAATTCCGGCAGGTGTGAAGTGGATAGACTGCTTTGCATTCTTTGCTATCCTTGTAATGGAGTATAGGGGATCAAAGGGATATCTGCTTCAGATACAGCAAGAGCCATGAAATTTGTTCATAAAGCAAGATGCTGAGAGAGTATGCTGAAGCTGGAAATGGGCTTCTCATTCGTCAGTCAGCTTTCCACTTCCAGTTCATTTTTGTCATTTCTGTATTATTCCATGGTTTCTGCCCCAGGTTTTTGCAATCAGTGGAACAAATATATGAAAACACTCTTACAACAAATGAACAGTCCACCAAAGACATAGCAGACTAGACAGATTGTCATCTATTGTCATGTTTCCAGGGCTGATGGTATATTTAACTTTATCTAAGACTTTGATGAAATTAAAGCCCTGACTGTAGAAGAAGTTGCAAGAATGCTGACCTATGACTAATAATATGCTGGTGTGTGAGGTACAATGAAGTTTTATGTATGACTACAACATCCTTTTATAGCAATTTACAGATTACTGTAATTCCACATTTTACTTTTGGGAAGATGAAAAAGAATTTTCATCTCTAGATAGTTAAATCTGACACATACTATTTTTCCATTGGAGTTATAATAGCATTCTTAAAGAAATATGTTTGCCAGAAATTACATTTTATGCATTTGATTAGCTGTGTGTAGTTGAAAGCAACAGGACACACGCATATGCACACACACAGTGGAATAAAAAACTTTATTCCATTAGTAAAATATTTTCTGCCTCTCACTTCTTTGATATAAGAGTGTACATGGATCTGTTTCTGCAGTATGGTTTCTCACCATTAACACGTCTGTTTTAGTGTAGGTTTACGGGAACATTAATTGAAATGTTTTATTTCTCCTTTTTTTCCCCTTTCTTCTTTCTTTCTTTTCTTTATAGTCACCAAATCAAGTCTTTACAGTATAGCAGCACAGGAGATGTCATTCTCGTTGTCTCTGGTAACTCTCAGGCAAAAGTCCTTGACAGAGATGGCTTCCCGGTAATGGAATGCATAAAGGGAGACCAGTACATTGTGGATATGACAAACACAAAGGTAAGGTCAGGGGCTGGAGGTTTCAAGGCAGGGGCTGGAGGTGGTTAGTTGTTTACTTGCAAGCTGTGAGTGTAAGACTAATAAGCAACAATGTATATTATTAATGGTAGTTAAAAATGCTAATACAGAAGGGTTCATTCATACTTTTGATGTACTTCAACCACAGTTGATTGTGTTTTGACCACTTTGCCCTTGTATTTCCACAAACTCTGATACAATGGTTCTGTTTACCTAGAGGATTTACATTCAAGTCAGTTTTTAAAAATAGCTTAAGCCTAAAAAGGAATGATAAAATCTAAAGCTCAAACTGATGATAAAGTTGATTTACTTATTGCTTGTAAAGTATATTGCTAAATAATTAGGCTAAATGCTGTTTTGCCTAAAGCTGTTCTTGTCAGATGACTATTTCTTTTGGCTAGTGATACATATATAAAACCATCAAATAACATCTGCTTTAGTTCTTGTTTGCTTAAAAATAATTTAGATGTTCTTTCTCTTGTAAATGTCTAGAATTCCAGTATATTGTGGTCCAACAGTCAAAATGCTAAAATATTTGTTATATTGCCTTGTTAACTTTTCAGTATTTCTCTCCTTATTTGTGCTTAAAACAAACTGAAGTTATTCAAGCATTGCAGGAGTAGATTCCAAATTTCTCTTTGAACGTAGTCAATGAGCTGTACTTCAAAGAAGTAAAGCTAACTGGACAATATATAGTCCAGTAATGTAGTTATATTCATAGTCACCATAATGGCAGTTGCTTACTTTGCATAAAACACTTAACCTTCTGTTTTTTCTGTCTTAAAGAAAGAAAACTGACTAGTCAATTTGCAACTTTAGTATTTTATGAAAATTTCACCTGAGGTTAAACCTGTCTTGACTCTCAGATTCTGTTTCCTCAGTTTTCTCCAACAGAATCTTTGGCTAGTGTAGATTGACATTGAGTATGTGTGTTGTGTCACCCTGGTTGTTAGTGTTATCCCTGTGATTTTTCTGTAGTTTGAAAACATTTGTATGACACTGTATTGATGCTGATTGTTTCATCCTTTCTCTGCATTACAGTTCTCCCAAGAGAAAAACAAAGTAGGATTCTATGCCATTTTCTGAAAGAAAAAAAAAAAAGTGTAAGAATGTCAAGGTTTTTCTAATTCAGAGATGAAAACAAGGAAGGATGAAATGGATAGAGTACATACAGTCTGTTAAATCATTGTGATGTCAGTCAGAAAGGTCTAAAGGGTCTGATTTGTCTCTCAGCTGTCATGTGATTCCACTTGAAGGATTTGGAGTGAAAGTTGTAAAACCTTGTAAGACAGCTTACAAGGCCTTGTAAGACCTCTGTGTTTATTTCTTTAGGGTCACACAGCAATGCTCAATTCAGGCTGTTGGCATCCAAAGATAAAGGAAGAATTTTTGACATGTTCTAATGATGGGTAAGTACTGAGGTCTGTCTTTGACAGTGTTTTTCGAGAGGCTCATCTTTTATGTTTTACTGTGCCTTAATTTACTTTAAATATCATTCTTTTTAATCTTTAAGTACATAGGACAGTGAGACCTGGAAGCAAATATTATATTTGTTTTGCCTCTAGATAATGAAGGTATTTTGTTTGTGTTATTTTAGTTCTGTAACTTAAAATTATTTTTAATGATATTTCATGAAAGTTTTGGTTAATTGTTTTTACAAAAATTCTTGGACAAAATTTCACTTTACCTGGTATTCCCTTGGAGTAGAATAATTCCTGTGGAGAGACTCAATGTAACTGAATTCACTAGGAAGTTTGAGGATATCAATTGGAAGTTGCAAGTTTCACTTTAGGTGTAACTGAGTATTGATGGATGATGTGTGACAAGTGTCAAAGAGACTGTTAGAAATTATTTTGTGGCTTCAGTCTTGATCTTTGTGGTTAGAATCAAATGGCAAAATGTCACATGGTGTCTGCATTAATAAAGTTGCTGCAGCTGTCAGTAGCAGGTTCATGAATGAGTTTTTACTGATGTTTCAAATATGCAAGCTCCTTTACTCCAGAGTGGCAGTAGGGGTTGAATTTCCCCACTAATGTATCTGTAGAGTGGTCTGCTGTAAGAAGAAGACTTCAGTTATCAATTACTTTAAGCAACATGGTTTGTTTTCTTTTTCCCCCAAAAGGGACTGACTTACTGGTTTAACACATGGGTACATGATAATATTATTTTAATAGGAAAAATAATAAGACTGTGTCAGAAGAAGAAAAACCTAAATACTACATTGTGCTTTATGGAGAAATTAAGTTGTAAAAATATAATTCAGGAAATTGTATATTGTTCCAGATTGTAGGCACAAAGGTACTACTTCCATAGTAGGAATTATTATTAAATGCTAGAATCAATACTTTAAGCGGTTTATTGGTATTTTGAATGCAGTTAGTACAGTTTCTTTATTAGGTTGAATAGTTTGTAGGTCATGAAAAACAAATTAGGATATTATAATTATGAAGATTGTCTGATTTTCTCCTGTCTAAGCAAGTCCCTAACTAATATACCAAAAATTAATTCAGTACATCCGTGATGCTTGAATTGCTGTGAATTAAAATAGTCTGCACAAGTAAGAGAAAACCAGATAAACACTACTATAAATGGCTGCATAATTGCATTTTCACAGACACTACATGGCTGA
Organism: Platysteira castanea; assembly: GCA_013397175.1. Taxonomy (NCBI): domain Eukaryota; kingdom Metazoa; phylum Chordata; class Aves; order Passeriformes; genus Platysteira; species Platysteira castanea. The sequence continues at coordinate 276 of VYXC01011195.1, read as the reverse complement.
AATTACAAGAAGAGTATTTTAAACCCATAGCATTTTGCATCATGCTAGTGACAGGTCTTTCCAGGATTTGGACATGTCCTGTGAAAAGAAACAATTTGGATTGCTTAATCTGGATTGCTTCAAGCCCACAGGGCTTAAAGAAAGTATTCCATCTGTAAAATTTAATAATAACAAAAACTAAAAAGTCTCCGAAGTTTAATCAGTAATTCATCTTAAGACTGGAGCCGTGAACAAGAATTGAAAAGAACAGTTCCAATTGGAAGGGACCTGCAATGA
>VYXC01011174.1:293358-345799 GCA_013397175.1 Platysteira castanea | reverse complement strand
GTGATTGTCCCTCTGTGCTGGGCTCTGGTGAGGCCACACCTCCAGTCCTGTGCCCAGTTCTGGGCCTCTCGGTTCAGGAAGGACATGGAGGTGTTAGAGCGGGTCCAGAAAAGGGCAGCGGAGCTGGGGAAGGGGCTGGAGCACCAGGACCAGCTGAGGGAGCTGGGAAGGGGAGAGGGTTAGCCTAGGGAGGAGAGGCGGCTCAGAGGGGACTTTATCACTTTCTAGAACTCCCTGACAGGAGGTTCCAGCCAGGTGAGGATCAGACTCTCCTCTCTGACAGCCAGCAACGGGACACGTGGACACAGCCTTAAGTTGCACCGGGGGAGGTTTAGGTTGGGTGTTAGGAAGAATTTCTTCACAGAAGGGTTGATTATATATTGAAATGGGCTGCCCAGGGAGGTGGTGGAGTCACCATCCCTGGAGCTATTCAGGAAACAACTTGACATAGCACTCAGTGCTCTGGTCTAGTTGACATGGTGATATGGTCAGTGCTCTTGGACTTGATGATCTCAGAGGTCTTTTCCAACCTAACTGATTCTCTGATTTTGTCTGGTTTTGGCCCTGTGTAGCAGCATTGCCTCCACCCTCTCTATTTTTAAGCAAAATCAGGTTATTCCTGGCAGGTTCCTCCTTGAGTGCACCCAAGTTGTTGGAAAGGCCCTGCAGCAGGAGATGTTTCCTCACAGCGTGCTGACAACACAGCAACTGCCTTGTTTTCCTGGACAATGTGACCTCCAGTGGTCTGGAGCCCTCTGGTCTTTGGAAGAGGATTCAGCAAAGGATTTAGTGCCCCTCTGGGTGGGGCACACCCTCTCCTCCTCCAAGGAGCTTTGTGATGGTTGATAGCTCCAGGAGAGCTGGCTTGGTTTGCCTGTGTTGCTGGGAAAGGTTGTCTAGTTTGAAACAGCAATAAGTTTTGTGTCAGGCAGGCACGTAAAACCCGATTAGTAGGGAATTTTTTCTGTGCTGGGATAAACATTTTTCACATGTTGTTTTTCCAACATCCAGCCAGAGCTGTAGCTCATAGCTGGAAATCACCTTTCAGCATAATTGCTAAACTAAGGCCCCCTGCGACATGGTTTGAAAACTGCTGATAATTTGCAGTTTTGAAGAGAACCCATTGCTGGTGAGTTTCAAACCTCCCAACATTAGGAGTAGGTTTGATTTTTGTAGCTAGTTGGATGTGCTAAAATGTGAGAACAGGAAGTAAGGTTAGGTGTTTGAATGTGAGAAAGGCAAACAGGGAAGAGGTAGTGGGGAAGAAGATGAAGTTGCAGGGAAGTCATGTATGGAAGGAAAACATTTTAAAAAGAAGAAGAAAATAAGTGGACCACAGCTTCTAAGATGATTTTGACAGCTCTAACTTAAGCTCTGACTTACAGGTGAGGATTGGATATGAGGCATCTCCTACAGGACAAGTATTGTCTCAAAACCCTGTAGGCTTAACTTTACAGCTTGTAAAGTGTTTAGCAGAGTTGATAGAAAATACCCTTGCTACCAAAGGGGGAACCTGAAGCTGCTAAGAAGTTAGTGGCAGAAAAAACAGTAAGTAATTCTTATTAGGAATAAGTAATAGTCAAAAATCACTGCTTATTACTCTAGTTAGTAGTTTGCTCAGTAGCAGAATGGGGATGAGAGGACTGCTGTAATCAGCTGGTGCCCTGCTCTGGCTCTAGGCCGTGTTAGGTGGATTTAAGAGCTCTTGGTGTGAGCTCTGTTGCTCACAGGTTTTCTTCTGGTCATGGGGTGTGAACACAATTACAAGTGCCCATTCGCCTCTGTTCCCTCTACTCTTTCACCCTGGCAGTAGTGTTCTGCCAGCATGGCTCCCTGCCCTTTCCAGTCAGCTCTTATTTCCTATTTTGTTGTCTGTTGTAGAAATGAGGGGTTTGGAAAGGAAATTACACCCATAGCCAATTTGTAGACTCGAAGTATTTTTAGATGGTTCAAAAAGCTGAGGTTCTTGGTTTTTTTCTCCAGGTAAGTACTGTGCATGCTTCAAGGAGAACCTGTAATTAACTGTTTTTTCTTCATTGAGAAGCTCTACTGCCTGAACAAGTAAGAGGAAAGAAATCAGCTCAGTAGTAATCAGGGCAAAATGTCTTTTCTTGGTATTTTCAAGAGCCACATTGAGCATGTTGAAGTGTGGGTCAGAAGCTTTAAGAGCAGACAATGACTATAGTTAACTTGGGTTTTTCACTGCTGTGTGTTTCTGTGGGCTAGAGGGCTTGTTCTTACTTATTACTGTTCTAGCTTCAAATTACAGTATCTGTCTTTTTTATTTGAGTTAGCAATACTGTAATGTAGAAATAAACTGAACTGGGCAGCTCTGGAGTTTTGAGCAATGTCCAAGAAGGCAGGTGTGTGGTGTGTAAGTTTAAATAATTGATTTAAACAAGCTTTACATATCTTGGTGTGAGAAACAGAAGTTTCCCATATGCCCTTTCTGCCACTGTAAGGACACGTTCAAGATGCTGCCAGCTGCAGGGAAAACACTTGATAATTTTTCTGAACACGAGCTCTTAGTTGCTGTTAGCCACAGCTGTAAACTCAGTAGTAGATTATGCCTGTACCATGTGGAAGGTGGGAAAGAGTAAAGAAGTTTGGATGAGTTTTGAACATCAAGGTGCAAGTGGAAATTCCCTCAATAGTGTTGATGTGTGCGACCTGCCTGCCTGTTTTGTGAGAGCACTGTCTCAAGTGAGGCAGAGGCTCTAAGGTAAACACTGGCATGTGTTGCTACTGTGGGTTGTGAAATGTTTAGCAAGCATACGCTCAGGAGTTTGCAAATGTGTTTTGTTTGGGGTGTGTGTCAGCTTCGGCCTGGAAATGTGTAACTCCAGTCAGGAGTGCAAATAGGTCTGACTTACTGGACAACTTTATTATAAAAGGGAAAACTTTGTTTCTCTTAGTGCAAGATGCAGAATATAAAGGTATTTTTGTGCCGTTCCTGTAGCCAGGTGTCTTTCCACTTGCCTGGAGAGTGTCTGAAAGGGAATCCTCTAATCAGGGGATTTTCTCCTGCCCAGCAGTGTAATTGCCTAGTTTTCCCAGGCGTTGTATTAGCCCTCCCAATTAGTGGTTGACTAAACCTCTTTAAAACCAGTTACTATCTGCTTTGCTGCCTGGATGGAGTGGATCTTACCTGTCTCTTCAATGGCTGCTTCATACCAGCCCTTGTTTCTGAGCTCTGGCTCACAAATAATATATGGAAGAGGGGGTTTTGTGTGCTGATCTGGAGATGTGCACCCAACACCACAGCTCAGCTGTGGGAAGGGCTGTATGCCACCTGGACTTGCAGGTTCATGGGTTTTTAAAACCAGTTCTTTCCTCAGCTGTTAATCCAGACAGAGGCTGAGTGTAGTTGTTCCCATGTTTGTGATCTGGAGAGCAGCTTTAGTAAGGAATATTGCAAATCTGCCCTGAAGTCACAAACTAAAAGCACAGCAAGCTGTTTGCATACCGTGTACAAGGAGTCTTACTGCTTGTTATATTAGGGCTTCATAGTGAGTTGATAGCAGCAGCAGTGACCTTTAACCTGGCCACCTTCCATGGGAAGGACAGAGCCTGCAGCAAGTCCTGGTCTCTGATTAGACCATAGAGGAGCTGAATAGGAGGCAGGCATGAAGTGTGTTTAAATTTCATAGTGACCACTTCAGCCAGGTGTTTGTGTAGCAGTAGGGTGACATTAGCACTCTTGAGAGGTGCCTGGAAAACAACTGGCAGAACTTAGAGCCATGAACTTGGTTAAAATGGATGTTTAAAATGTTTGAGGTCTGCTCTGCAGAGAAAGAATGGTAAGCCTTTGCAGTGCTGGATTAAAAAATAGTGTTTGTATCAGATACTGATGCCTTATTTCCTAGAGATCAGTGACATTTTTGACTTGCTGAAGTAATCTGCATCCTTTTAACCTGATTCTGCTGCTTAAGACAAGTAGAGAATAAGCTACCTCATGCACAGAAGTCTTGATTTCATCATACTTCTGCTTCCCTGTTTCAGTGTATACTACAAACCTCAAGTCCCCATCACTCAGCTTCTTTCTTAACTTTCCTCCTGTGTTAGATTAACTTCAAACAACTGGTGCATAGCAACTTTCATGTGTTGCAGCCAGCTTGGCTTCAGTATTAAAATATATCAATCTTGTTTTCACTTGTAAATCAGGGAGCACTTCGGGGGAAACAGTTCTTAATGGAAACTTCAGTGCCATTAATGATGTCCCTGGTAGTGAATAGCTACATTTGTTGGCTCTGATTGCTTTTTCTCAACTATTTTGGCTGTCACTTCTCCAATCAAACCGGTATGAAGTAGTAGTTTGGGAACAGTGATCTCGTGTGACTGGCATGTTAGGAGGTAATCTTCCTATTTTAGCTCTAATTTGTGATGTTCTCCTGCAGACAGAGGAGCATTGCAGCCTTGTTGATTGCTGCAGGGCATTAGGAGCATGCTGGAAGGATCACATCTGGCCCAGTGAGGAATAGCAGTTTCTAGCTTGACACATAGAGCATATACCTCAGTTATATAGCATCTCTAGAAGAAGGTGAAGAAGTTAAACCACTCATCACCAGCGCCAGTGGGGGAAAACTACCCTTAAATACTCATCTAACCATAAGTTTTTGACTTCCTCTTTTAAAGGCCAGCTAATAGAATTCAGAGATGCCTTATTCTCCTGCTAATAATCCACCCGTGTTGGCTGAGTTTGGTCATAGTAACTAAATGACTTGAAAAAAGTGACTTGAACTCCTGAAGTTGGTGCTACTCAAGACAAGTGTAGAAAAAAGTCTGTCAGGGTAGAAGAGGGACAGATGTGTATTAATTATTTTTGAGGCCTCTTTTGAGATAGCTCAGTTGGTTCAGGGAGTACCATTCTGGTTTGGTTCATTTGCCTTTACGTTGTGTTTATACAGGCGGTTTGGTGGAATATTTAAGAGAACCTGGTTTGTATGTTAGGCTGGACAAACCTTGCACAACAGCCACGTTTTCCAGTAGGGTGATTCAGAGCCGGGGCTTGCATTAGCAGGGGCCACATTTTCACCTCTATGGGCTTAATAAGTATTTAAGAGGTGTTTCCTCTGTTTCCTAATGGGGTTAGTATACTCTAAAATAGATTACAGACGAGGGGAATGCCTTCTGTGGAACTGCTCCCCTCCCCTGCTCAGACAAGCATTGCTTTTTCCAGTCTGATCTGGGTTTTGGATGCAATAAAGATTCCTGCTTTGCAGAAGTTGTTAACAGTTTATTAACAGCTCATTCGGTGAGAACTGTCTTGTTGGGAGAAGGTGGGAGGAGGTTGTTTCTGAAGAAAACAAATGCTGGTGAAAGCCTCTCAGAACTGAGATTGGTGTGGACTTGTGGGAGTGAGAGGAGAGCATTTGGATCTCCGTAAGGCACTGAGAACAAGGTGAAGCTTGTGACACAGCCGATCCATGTGTTATGTGCAGAATTGTGATGTTGCTGCCCATGGCATCTTGCTGGATAGCTGGCCAAGACCTGGAGATCAGTATGTACATGACAGCGTGTCTCACCAGTTATCAGGGAGAGCAGCCGTAGGAGTCACTGGAAGTATGATGGATGCAACCCTCCTCTTCTTTCATTTGTGCTTCATTTTCCTTTCAAACACGTCATGGACACTTGATGAGCCAGACATCTTTGACTACCCCTCTCACTGGGTTCCTGTGTCTTGTAGTGCTCAGGTTCCTGTGCTTGCACATCCTTCTCTTCAGGTCTCTGCTTGCTTCTTGGCGATCCCTCCTGGAGAGCTGGCTGTACTTTGGTCACTAACTAGTTATTCTACCTTTCCCATCTTTGGCTTTGTATCACCTGTTGGTTTCAACCTGCTCTCCTGCAGCCTCAACTCTGGCAGTGCTCTGCAGGCACACCCCCTCGTTGGCACCTTCCCCACCCACTTATTAGTCCTTGTTCTCATGACATCATTGCTGTTTCTGATCTGCTCTGCCTCTTTGTGCCACTTTTAAAAATTATAGATAGCTATTGGCTGAAAAAAAGAGGAGGAGAAACTAGTTCTGCTATCGTTTATAAATACATTGTCTAGTCATGTAAAAAAATCAGGGGTTTTATATGTCTGGGAAGACACAATAAAGACGCTCTCACACTTGCCAGGTTCAGCAGAAAGAAAGGAATAATACTGTTTATTATTTACAATTCCACATTCATATACACGTCCCAACCCCACAAGGAATTGGAGAGCATGTCACTTCCTTCTCCATCCCACTGGAGAAGAAAGGTGCTCATCAAAGTTTTTTTATCACAAAAGGAATGAAAAACAGAAAATACCATTAAGTAAACATTGGCCATTATTTACATGGACTGTGTGAAAGAATCTGACTCCAAGGTTAAAAACAGAAGGCTTAACAAAAACTAGGGCAACAGTTTTACATTTTGTTTGAAACCTAGTACAGGTAGTTAGAAGGTTCTTCTGCAGCCTTGCTTGTTGAAGATTCTCTGGCTTTGTTTGGGTTGTCTGCAGGTGGTAAAAGCTTGAGAGTGAACACTTATCTGGTTTCTAATTGTAGCAAACTGCAGTATCATTCAGAGTTCAAAGAACTGTTGATTGCCCTTTTGATCTTTATACTGCTTGGTTGCTGTTGCACTACTGTGTCCTTTCATTTTACATATAGAAAATTATTACCTAAGTGTAATTAGGTGGCTGCTTTGAATTAATAATGCTTTTCTTCATTTTTTAACATAAAAAAGACATCTTTCTGATTTTTGTTTTGCTTTGTTTTCAGCCCCATCTGTTTTGATATGATTGAGGAAGCCTACATGACGAAGTGTGGACACAGCTTCTGGTAATATTTTGTTTCTTGTGTTGTATAAAATGTCCCTCTCTTACAGCATGTGCAGACAGGTGTTGCTGTGATTCCCTTTCCTTCTGAGCGTGTTTCTTTTCTGTCTTCTGCCCCGACACTGCAGAAAGAGGTTGAAATAAATTTTTTAAAGATGGGTACCTATTAGAGTAAAACAAAATAAAATCTAACTGTCTTAACCAAATAGTGCTGTGCCACCGTATTTCCTCTGTGAAGAAATAAAATGTTCATAAGCTGCTGGTAACACCCACTCCCCAGAGTCAGAACAGTTTGTTAATTTACCTCTATTGGCATCACCTTGTAGAGGTGTTGGGAGCAATGTTGGCAGCTCCTCCTTGCCTTTGTGCAAGACCGTGCACAGTTTGAAGTGGCTTGTACATTGTATTTTGCAATTATTTTAAACCTTGTAAGAGAGGATGTTCTTCAGGCTTTCCTGTTGTACTGAACTGGCCTGGCCCCACTTACTTTTCAGTGTGTTATCTCTGGCTGTCATGAGCAGCAAATGTTTCATGGAGAAGTGCAAGAGCCCTCCAGGGGCATTTCTAATTAGAAGTAAACCTTATAAGAAGTAATATTACAGTAGTATAAAGTACTTCCTCAAGCAGCTGATTCAGGGAACTTCCAGAAGAGTTTTGACTTGCAACATCTGAGATAACAGCTGATTTTGTGCCCTCTGTGGTAGCACTTTATCCCTGTGACCTGTAACTTTATTTAGAGGACCAAGGCCAGAAACATTGAAATATCTTCATTTAGAAGGAGTGGTGCAATGTTAGCACCCGGTGTCTCCCCCAGGAGCAGAAATCAAGCAGGTTCTTAGTGAGATGCTTAAACTGATGCTAAAGTGCATCTTCTCATTCCTCTGTCCCTCAGCTCAAGAGAGAGCACCTCTGAGGTCACTAACAGTGAGAAAAGCAGCCATGGATGGGGGAAATACGAGAAGTTGGTGAAGGTGTTTGCTCAGTTACCTAAAATGCTTTTAATGTCGATTGCTGAGTATTCGGCTAATCTAGAAGAGTCACTTCTGGGTAATTCAATCTGTTTGCTACCTCTGCCTGTGGAAATGGTGGGGAGCATGAATTTGACATGGTATTGTGGCTGAAGTATCCCCACTGCAGTAATCCTCAGGGAAATAGGAGTGAAGTACTTGACTGCCTTTTGTAATCCTTGCCAGAAAACTTTGCTGTCTTTCTGCTGCAGCATGCTCTGAGTTCAAACACTGGAACATTTTGACTCCCCTGTAGGTTCTTGGCAGCACAGCTGTTAGCTGGCAACACAGACAGTGCACCCTGTCTAAGGCTGGTATTATTTACCTTGTGCTTATGCTTTGTTCTTTCACGTGGCCTCACTTGTTTTGTTTCTTGTTTTTTATGTTTTTGTACAGCTATAAATGTATTCACCAGAGCCTGGAGGACAATAACAGATGTCCCAAATGCAACTATGTTGTGGACAACATAGATCATCTTTATCCCAACTTCTTAGGTGAGCTGTAGGCTTGCTTGCATGAGAAACATCTTAGTTGTGAGGGAAGGCAGGCACTTGTAAATTTTTCCTGTAAATTATAGTCTTCTGGGTGTTGAAAACAGAATCCAAATATCATCCCTTTGGCTGTCTTTTTTATATAAAAAAGCGAGTAGTATAAATTGCTAATACTGCACTGCCTCGAGCAGTTCAGTGTGCTGAGTGACAGCAGTGAGATTAACTTGCTGCTGTTTCCATACTGTGAAAAGCAGAGCTGTTTTTCTTATGGCTAGAGATGTGAATCTCTCTTTACTTTTGTTTTCTTGCACTCTTGTCTGACTGATAATAAAGAACATGCCTTGTTTACAAAGCTTGGACACTGAAAGGGTGGAGGCTCTGTTAGATACTGTGCTATTTTGGCTGCTGTAGTGAGGCCTGTATGATGTAGGTGTAAATTAGATACAGAGGAAATATCCATACATATACCTATATGCAATCTTAATTGCTTCTTACAGAGCAGGGAAATATTGCTGGGTGGAAATACAGTTTAAAACTTAGTTTTGTGGACAAAAGGTTGAAGGAAACACATTGCAGTGTGAAATACCAAATTAAAGGAAGTCCCGATTTCATGTGCTGAGATACCCATTTAATAATAAATGTCTGAAAAACCAAGAATGCTTCAGAAATGGGCATCCTGATTTAGACCCAATCATGTTGTGCTGGAGATGGTGCTGAGGCAGGTCTTGGAGTACAAGTTGGGCCAAAGAGTGTTTCCATACCCCTGTGTCCAGGGATTTGAGGTATGTGTTGAAGGGGGAAGAGCTTGTGTATATATGTGTGCAAAGGGTTGAAGTTATCTTTCTCTTTGCACTGTTTGCTAGATTGGTGTAAAATTAAATTATAGCAAAAATAATCTTTAAAAATGCTCATGGTAATTCAAGGAAAAAGTTGTGCCATTCTGCTGTGCTTGTTTTTTTGGCCTATAATAGAACATTACCTGATTTATCTCCCTCATACTCTTCTGTGATATACTTTTGCCATGGAGTTGAAAAACTTTCTCAAGGAACGATGGGTGTTTAGAAAAAGGAACTGAATAAATTTGGAGACTGTGTAGGCTTTGTATTTGTTGGTGATTTTCAAAAAATCTTTATGTACGTTACAAAAAACCACCAAGGAATAAATTGGTAAAGGAAAAAAGTGGAGACATCTTCTACTGTTTTAATCACTGCTAAACATCTTACTATTGAATTAATAACTAAAGTAAAAATATTAAAGCAGAATCTTTCATACTGGTTTGGTGAACTTCAAATCCATCTCTTTGACATCTTATTTATGTTTTTTAGTTAATGAATTAATTCTTAAACAGAAGCAAAGATCTGAGGAGAAAAGACTCAAACTGGACCATTCAGTGAGTAGCACCGTATGTTCCAACTTTTTTACTTTTATATTTATTTAACGATTCTGTGCAGCAGTTGTAATTACGTGACTTAACTGACAAGAGATTGCACTGTTGAGCTGGTGCTTTAACTTGTTTTGAGAGGGAATAACACCAATATCAGTGGCAGCAGATGCCTTCTACCTTGTTAACTCCTGTTCTTCCCACCAGCAATATGGGTAGAGAGAAGCTGTGTTAGCACAGGCAAGTGTCCTTTGATATATTGCATATAACCTGGGAAACTGCCCATGGAAGTACACTTGTTTAAAGGTAATAATTTTCATTCAGTGTTGGAAATTACAGCTACAATGAGAGCAGGGAACGGTTAGAAGTGCCACGGGCTTGTCTGATCACACGTGAGCAGCTGTGTTCTGTCAGCTGGAGGAAGGCTAATACCAACCACAAGAGGGAGGAAGATACGTTTGGAGTCTGCTGTTCTGGTTCAGGTGCCACAGAAAACTGCCTGGATATCTTCTAGGCTTGCTTCGTGTCACAGAATCAGAGCGTGATCTGTGTCCTCAGTTCATCAGAACCTTTCTTGTACATTAAGAGCAAAAAGAATATATGGCACGAGCCAAAAAACTTTCATATTTATCCTGCTGGAAATCCTTGTCTTTTGTAATTCATAAATAAGATTGCAAAATAATAGTAAAAATCATGGAGCCCGTGTTTTTAAAAGCTTATATTGAAGTGGTATTAATTTAGGGGCTGTGTTGCAGAAACCAGTGCTGTCAGTGTTTGAAAAGAGCATTCTTTAAAAATTCATTGGTTTACTCATAATAAGTTTTTATAGTCATTATAAAATATGCATAAACCACATTTAATATAAAATATGCATAAACCAGGTAGGTTTGGAGTACACACAACTGACCTGAAGGCATGTACAGTACCTTCTTGGAAACTGGTTTTACTCTTTAAAAGCTATGCCTGTAGTTGCACCTATTTTTGACAACTACCAAAAAGTGGACAATCTACCATGACTTCATGCCCAAAACAGTGTTGTGCCTACTTTTGGGCAGAAAATAAAAATTCCAGACCTCTATAAAGAGTAACATTGCTCTTGTACCCGTTCTTTAATGTGCCTTGTATTACTTTTGATATTAAGGGAAGTCATCCAAGACACATTGCAGCAAATGCAGTAGTCATGGTCTCATTAAGAAATCATGTGAAGGCATGTTTGAACATTTGAGTAGTTTAGCAGTAGTACAATTAACTAGTGCAATTAGTATGTTAAATTGTGTCTCAAATCCTGTTCACTTGCTTAAAAATCACAGGGTTTTTTCCAGTTACTCCAGATGGAAATTGAGTTTTTGGCCTGAGTAGTTTCCACAGGTTCTGTTGAGCGCTGTATAAAAAGTTGTGTGTTCTATATGGATGTTACATATTTTATTTTTCTTAATCTAGTTAATCCAAAAAGCCTACAGCCTCTGAGAAAATACCTGATTTAGACTGGATGGCATTTCTAGTTCTCGCCAATTTAAATATCTTGATTTAGTGTCATAGCTTTTTTCGGACAGGATTTTTAAATCCAGCTTTGTTTCTTAGATGTTCTTTAGACCTTTCAGCTGTTCCTGTTGCTTCCTGAGACTTCTTGATGTAAGGCTGTACTAGCATTAACCTATTATTCAGGTTTTCCTGTGCTTAAAGATACCTTTTTATTCTTTTTTTATTGATAAGAAGATAAAAGAGCAGGGAAGAATGGGCTTACTATACATTAGTACTACTACTAATGTATAGTAGTATTTTGGCCCTCTGAGGAGTCCTCCACAGCTCCAAGCATTTTAAATGAGATCAACCTGATGAGCTCCATCTTCTTCCCAGCTTTCACATTTCCCTTATGCTGAAGAGGAGTAGTGTGAGATGTGACAGTAGAAAAAATAAGCTGATCCCACCTTCTTTGATCTGAATTTAGCATGAGGGTTTTACCTATTACTTGGGTTTAAAAAAATTAAAAGGTATTGGCACATAACAGTATTTCAGATGTAATCCAACTAAGCTTGGATAAATGTGGAGTTTTTTTTTTTCTCCCCATAGAAAAATGTTCTCAGAAACTGGGGCACAAATCAGATAAAATTGCTGCTGTGAAATAATCTTCTCCCAGCAGCAGCAGCAACTATGCTTTCATGAAGCACAGATATGTTCCAAATAAGATAAACAGTTCCACAGGAGGTCAGAGGAGCCATATCCTGTAGACATGGGAGAATTGGGAATTTGGATGCATGAAAACTGTTGTGCAGTTTTACAAAGAGATGAAATATTGCTGTGCTGCTTTAATATCTGTTGTTGGATGGCTTATGTAGCCCTGGATGGCTCGGGCTCACCATCTCTCCAACACCTCTTGTTCTCTTTTTAGAATGGCCACAGGTGGCAGATAATTCAAGATTTATTGGGAACTGATCAAGACAATCTTGACTTAGCCAATGTCAACCTGATGCTGGAGCTGCTGGTGCAGAAGAAGAAGCAGTTGGAAGCAGTAAGCAGTTTCTCTTATTTAAATGAGCACTGTGTATTTAGAAGTTTCTTCTGTTGATACCTTTTCCTGGAAGCAAGTTTCTATTGGTGAATGAATTGCTCAGTATTTTCTCTTGTGTTTTGGTGTTTAAAAGGTGGCTGTTTTGCTGACCTTTGTAGTGAAGGAACATTTCAGCTGTGATGCACAGAACATGCTTCTAATGTTGTTGCTGGCAGGGTTGTATAAACAAGCAGGGAAAATAGAAAAGGATAAGAGAACATGACTCACAGAACACAGAAAAGCACGTGAAGAAGTTTGCTAATTTTCTGTTGCACAAGTAAATGTCAGATCTTTTAGTAATAAGCAAGAAGACGTCCAGAATATAGATTAAAGAATAAACACAACAAGCATGTGAAAAGGATCACACCCTTTCATTTCTGCTGGAACTGCCAGAATCTGAATGACCACCTTTCCTGAAGGCTTTTTCAGTATTTAATGCTTGAAAGAAAAGTTGAGATGTCTTGTTTATGAAGCTGATTTGAAGACTTAGCTGATATGAAGCAAGTCGTTCCATTGATTTAACTGAAATGCAGTTGGCTTGAGTTAGTTCTCCCTGTATTTGGCCATTCCATGCTGTTCTTTTCAGGTTTTGAAGTTAGGAGAACCAGACCTTAAATTAGACTGGATTACTGCAGAATTTGACCCAGTGAACTTTGAGTAGCAGGGTGGATTTTGACAGTGCTTTAAATAAAACAGGTGAGGAAAAGTTGTATTGGGAATAGCTTAACTTATTCACTCTTACAGAATCAATATTTGCAACTTGTGGTTCTGATGGGAAGAAAGTAACCCCAAAATATGCTTGACTATTAGCAAAACTGTTAAGTTGCCTTATTGCATGGGGACTTGTAAATATGTTTATTGTGGTTCAGTGAAGTTATGATGGGGAGAAAGAGAGTAAAACTTTTCTTTTTTTCTCTGCAAGCCTTTTTGTATCATTTGTGACAAATCTGAAGGCATATGACTGAGTGTATGAGTATTTCTGAGTATCAATATCTTCTGAGGATGCTAAGCCTAAAAAGTGAAACTGCACCTGACATTTAAAGAAGACTTTAAAAGCGTTTTTCTTGTCTGGCTTTACTTGCTTCACTTTCATTATTGTCAGAGCACAGGGAGTAAGAAAATAACCTCAGAAAAGTAATATTCTTGCATTCTAATGTCTTTAATTTCCCTGTGCCCTCTGCCTTTAATAGATTCTGTGTGCTCCTATGTCTTGGCCCTTTTTGAGTGTATGTTCCCCGTCCTTTAATAATAAATATTTTGATAGGTTGTGCAAATAAGTCTTGGAATGCTGGGATATGATTAGGGCTGTATTAATGCTGGCATATAGGTCTTAGTTTGCTTTCCTCTTGTGGTTCTCTTTATCTTGCCCTGTCAAGTTCTTGGCCAAATTGGGTGAAAATACTATGCTGATGGCTGAGGTAAATAACCTGTTATGGAAAATATTAGAAAGGGATGGCTTAGTTTCATCAGTGACTTCATTGTATCTTCCACTCTGGTGAAATCTTCAGCAGTAACTTCTACATAAACATAAATGATAATTTTGGGGAAGGTGAGTTTTTTATAGAAATATTTCATCCTTTAGTATGTTGATCATGAAGTGGGCACTAATGATCTTCCAGGCCAGATGATGAGTCTCTGAGGAGCCTGTATTCCAAAATCAAGTCCAAGTGCAGTAGCTAAAGAGAAAAAGAAGCATTTCAACTTAGAACTGTTACAAGGACTGCGCCTTCACATAAAAACTTGTTGTGAACCAAACAAAACCTTAAGACCTGTGAGATAAAGCAAAACTACCTTAAGTAGTTTTTTAAAACTGCCTTGAGCTATTTTTCTCTTGCTAACCTCTAAGTGTTTCTGTGCTGTGTGGATTTCTGTGTGTAAAACGAATATTTGTTTCTCTTAACGTGCATGGAAGAGTTACACTTCCTTATTTACTGTGTTACAGGAGTCCCATGCTGCCCAATTGCAGATCCTCATGGAATTTCTTAAAGTTGCCAGGAGAAACAAACGAGAGGTAACTTGCTTTGTGTTTCAGTGGGTGAGGTGGTGTTGTCTGCAGCTTTCTCCCAGTGCACTTCTGTTGAAGTGATGTGTTAGCCTGGCATTATTTCTGCAAAGAATAACTCAAGGCGTGTTTGGGGAAATCTCAGACAGAGGACACATGGGTTTGAAGGAAAATTAATCTCTTTATGTGTGACAGCTTCAGTTTTTAATCATTTGTCTTCTTATCTCACCCTGGTGAAGCATGTGGGAATCTAGAGACTCCTTGGTGTAAATGCACGTCAAGTTCTTGAAACAAGATTGCTTTCCCAACACAGAAAAAAACATGAAAGATTGGGAAGGAGTGAAATTATTTTCACTACCAAGTTTTTTCCTTTAGTTTATCAAATACCATGACTAACGTGGTGACACAAAAGAATGAATATTCTGTGCTTTTTTCCTTATTTGTCCCAAAATGAGTGTCTCAAGGAATATGAGAGAATTCTATAATCACATAGACAGTCTTTCATGGTTTGGGACTCTTCCTTTATAAGGTCATGCAGTGCATAAACCCTAACACCACAAATACCCAGAAACCTAGAGAAATGATCATGAAAACAGCAGAAGGACGAGCTCTCTTGTGGTCCATGGTTTCTGAGAAAAGATGTGAAGAACACGAGACCCAGCAGTGTGACTGTAAGGTCAAACTTGAAACCACGTAAATGTGAGGGGTGTAAGAAGCCTTGTCCAGAGTGCACTGAGGGTCTGGTTGTGGAGTCATTCCAAAGCAAGTCTGGAGTCTGTCCACCAACAGATATCCCTGGCCAAAACCAGCAAGGATTGTGCAAAGTCCAGAGAAGGGCGAGAGAGCTGGTGAAGGGTGTGGAAAACATTTCCAAGGAGCAGCTCAGGGAGCTGGGGTTGTTTAGTCTGGAGAAAAGGAGGCTCAGTGGGGACCTCATTGCTCTCTATGACTTCCTGACAGAAGTTGCACCAGGAGAGGTTCAGATTTGATACTAGAAAAATGCTTTTTCACTGAAAGAGTGGTCAGGTATTGGAGTAAATTGCCCAGGGAGCTGGTGGAGTCACAGTCTCTGGAAATTTCTAAGAGGCATCTGGATATGGATTGGGGGATATAGTTTAGGGGTCAGTGTGGTGGTGCTGGGGTGGTGGTTGGACTAAATAATCTTGAAAGACTCTTTCAACCTTGATTCTTTGAGTTTCAGTACCTGGGAAACCTTTCCCATCTCATCTACATCTGTATGTCTTTGGCTTTAGTAATCATTTTTAAAGGATAATAGCTCCTTTTAAGGCTAAAGAAACTTAATTTTGGCTGCAGATCCTCTGAAAACAGCTGTCAGAATATCCTGAAGGCAATTGGGACGTATAGTTTATTTCAGATCCTCCATGTCCCTGCTTATGCATCCCCCCTGTTGCCAAGACTTCCTCTAATGTTATTTTCTACCCCCCTTTATATTCCAGCATGAAATGCAGACTGTCACATCTCCAAAAACTTCTGTGCAGGCCTGTCAGTTCTGTCCTTGCTATAGCACTTAGTGTCTGGCCTTGCCATTTCTTTTGAGGGAAATGAGGACTTGCCAGACTTGTAGCAGTCTTGGCTTTCACTTGATAAGGGTAAGAAAGATTAAAAATCAGTGGGTAGATGCATGGAGAATACAGACCAGTCAGCAGGATAGTTTTACACATCAAAATCTGTCTTGGGCAGTCAGTTTACACTTAAAATAAATTACACCAGCTGATGCTTCCTTTTTGGTAAGTGACAAGTCCTGCCTGTAGCTGGTGGAGCTTGTGGCAAGCACCCCTTTCTGGATTTTATGGGGATAACAGAGGAATTACTGCTGGGGTTAGGACACTGGTGATGTATCCAGACTGCAGAAAGCCTGAGCTGGTGGCGTGGAAGGTGAGAAAAGGGGATTAAGTGACCATATTAATAATGCAGGGAAGGTTATCAGAGCTTCAAAGTTCACCATGGTTTCTTTCGATGCTGTGAGAGGTGGCTGCTGCAGAATTGAGGAGGGAGCTCAAGGAACTGGTGTGGGCCCTGGATCATGATGTATTGCACATTGTGAGTCATACAAGCAGCCTTATTATGGGGAGGGAAGAGCATGACCTTTTTTCCTTTCTTAATTCAGACTTGGTTGTAGTAAAGATGGCTGCAGAGTAGATGCAATTCACTCAGTAAACCATAGCTGTAAAGTTAGGTTCTTAATAAATAAAAAAGATTCTTTTATTATGACCCTGAATTCTTATTTCTAATTTTTGGCTTAAATGTTTAAAGGAATTTGGTAATTTGCTTCCTAATTTGCCTCTTTGAATAGTATTTATTGCAAGATTTTATTAACAGGTTTCATTTACTACATACTGCAAGTTCTTGCATGGGGACTTAAGTACTTTTGTAAGTGAATACAGATATTACCTTAGAGTTAGTGTACCTGTATAATATTTCACAACATGTTCAGAGCAGATGATTAACCACCTGTAACCCTCCTTGCTTACTTCACTCCTAAGTTATGTATTTTTTCTCTTGCCTTAATGGAATGGTGACTTCTGAGCATATTGGAGTGGGTTTATAGCTACTCTCCTTTAGACTTGTACTTCAGAATGTTGGTGCAGCCAAGTCTTTTGACAAATGCCTCTTTGTCACCTTTTCATAATTTCTCTAGAAGATAAGTGTGAGGTTCAGCACCTGCAGGAGTTTCTGTTAGAAATCCTGTTTTGATCTGTTTGTAACTTTTCAAGAGGTTGATCTTTCAAGCTGGAATTTACTGCATGTTTTTTGCACAAGGGTGTTTGCAAGTCCTTTTTCTTTTGAAGTTTATGTATTTTGTTTTCTTTTTGACATAGAGCAATATGGCTAAAAAACCTCAAATCCTTGGCAATAGTAATAGGAAAAAAAGAAGTTTTACTTTGGAAAAGATTGAAAACAAATGCCCAAATCTTAAAAATACTTTTTCAAACAAATAACAGGTAGTTTTGGAGGGGAGAAGTGTATTGATCACCCACAAGAGTTGGTTGTCTCTAAGGCAAACTTAGCCTGGCTGAGTGTCTTTCCATATGTGTGCACAGTTAATTGAATGCACACTCTGCATATTTTTTTTTTTTTTAATCCAGCCTCTTCTGTTGAAATTAAGGACCCAAAAAAGTCTGGAAGGTCAAGTTTAATAATGAAATATTGCGACTTGGTAGTGGTGGGTGTTAAATGCTATTTTCCAGGGAAACCAAATGCAGCATCCTATGACTTTTTAGAATTCTTGTTTTCATACATGCGTTGCATAAATGCTTTTGCAAATTTGACTTCACTAATTTTAAATGTTCACGTGTTCTTCCATCTCGGACACTTTGTGAGAGAGCTGATGATATCAGTTAATTCTCCCCACTTTTATATTCATCACTTTAAAGAAGAGGCTTTGCTAATTGTCTGGTCAGGATTTGAATGTTTCCAAATAGTTAGACACCACCATCAAGAATCTGTGCTGAAATATTGTTAGCTCAGCTACCTGGTGGTATTTCTGTCAAGCAGCCCCATTGCTTACTGAAGGAGAAAACTGAGCTTGATGATTAATATCACAAATCAGGTTCTACACAGGTGCTATTCCCTGGGTCCATTCATGTTTCCCTTGGCAGGTGTCACTTCATTTTTATGTTCTGTGGGCTTTTTCTTTCTGATAATGTGACATTAAGTCTCTTGTGTCTAGCAAACAAGGTCTCTCTCATGTCTGCTAATGCACAAGGCTGTTTTTTAGCTGGTAAATGTCCTGGGACAGAAAAATAATCCTGAAGTGTCTCAGGCTCGTGGCACTGAGTACCTGCTCAGCATTTCAGAATCATTGTTCCTTGCACCCCCAGATGCATCTCTGTCCAGCTGTCTTCACTTGCTCCATACTGTGAGCATATTAAATACTAAAAATAAGAGGCGTTATTATGGGATAATTGCTGGGAATTATAAGGATGAATTCTCCAGGGATGTCATTACCTTGTGTTAATCACTTCACCTGTCAAGTCATGTTTTCTGCGTGTACACACACGGATGAGCTAATGAGTAAGCAGGAGGAGGTGACAGAACCAGAAATCAGTCATGCTCTTCTGTTGTCATGTGGTCTTGGTTACATTTCAGGACTGCTGAGGAGAATTTATAGCTAGATTAATCTGGTCCCTATCCACTGCACTTACCTGGTATTTTAAATCTGTTTGCATTATTTAGTTACTGAATGGGAGATGTGAGCTCCAAAAGCACTGATAAGAAGCCCAAGGATACAGGGAATGTGTGAGCAGCAAACTAAAAAATTTTTAGTGATATCAGCATATAATAGCTGCCTCTCCCTCGCTGCAGTGGAGAGGTCTTGCAAAGAAAGAAGCCAAGGAGCACCTACTACTGATGTATTAGACTCTAAGGCAATTAGCCTAATTGTTTAGGCAGCTTTGTTGCCTGCCCCAGATGTCCTTATCTCATGAGGCTTTTCTGTCAGACCCTATCCCTTAGCCTTCAGAGCATACTTCCTCCATACTGTAGGATTTAAATGAGGGAGAGGAAAATTCTAGATACAAAACATACTCTTATCAGCCAGGCATCTCTTTTCTCCCACCTCTGGGAATTCTGTGTGTTAAACAACCTGGATATTCTCAAGCCTTTCTGTTAGCTCTTCCCCAGTTATGAGGAAACATTTATCATTTGGAGGAAGTATTGATCAGAGAGAAGAAATATTCTCAGCAGATAACTTGTCACAGATGGACTGTCCACATGTTTAAGAGGCTTGGATGTCATATTTCACTAATGAAACTTGTGGAGGCTCAGGTGTTCTTGTCTTCATACAAAAAAAAACCTTGCACCTCCTTCTAGTTGGGCAAAGACACTGTAACAGAGAGGTATTTTGTCAAAAGTAAGTGATATTTGGAATTAATGTATAATTAATGTATAATGTATTTGCAATTAATTCTCTAAGGTCTGAAGATGACCTCCATGCCATAGTTGCCCTGTATGTTGTAAAAGGCTCTGTATCCAAGGCAATAATGGAAAGAAAACCCAGAGACAGACAAGACTTCCAGAGAGAGAAACTGATCTTATTGTGTATTGTCACTGAGGTATTGAATTCTACAGATAGAAATTAATTTCACTGGGTACCTTTAGAAAAGTTTCAGGAGTTGATAGTGAAGTTTACGCTGTGGTTTGTTAGAGCAGTAGTTGGTGGAAGAACAGGAAGGAGGAAGAGACTGCAGTTGGATGGGTGAAGCTATGGGACAGAATTAAGGGTTTATTTACAGTGGCTACCAGGTTTGTCCTCCTCAGGTGGGCAGGTGATGCTTTTTGGCCCATCCTGGTTGGTGCAGTGGCTTTATTTGTCAGGGAAAATGATGTTCCCTCTGGTGATAGACACCATTTCTCTGGATCTGTGGGGAGTATTGTGATGTCTGCCCAGGGAGTCTGGATCAGAGCCTTGAAGGTGTGTGACTGACCATAACACGGCCTGTGAGCTCCCAAAAAGTGTGAATCCAGATGCTTTGTTTAAGCTGCTTGTTAGAACAGTGCTGCTGATTTTGCAGTGTTTCTGTAGAAAATAACTCCTGTTCTTTGCTTGTGCTTTTTCTAGAACTGGAAAGAGTTGGTCAAGGGTGTGTGGCTCTTTCCCTTGTGGGTTTTTCTAGGCTGTGTCTGTGGCACTGGGAGGCTCTGCTGAGCTTTTAGTTCTTTGCAAACACTCAGAACTGGCACCAGGAGACCCGGTCAGGGCTGCTTGTTGTCCGTGCTGTACAAACACAAAGCAGGAAGTTACTGCCTCCCAAGGGGCTCTGGCTCCAGGAAAAACAGGAAACTGCAGGATGAAACCTTAGTGCTGGACCCAGATACACTTGTTAGGAGATGGCCAACCAAAACCAAAATGACCATGACCTGGTGTTTAGCATTGTGTAAGTTCATGGTAGCTTCTTGACTTGAGAGTCTGAAATCCCCTTTCCAGGATTATAAAAGAGCTTTGAGGTCATAGCTTTGCTTTTGTATAGGAAGAATTGGTAAATCAAGTCCCAGATCTCATGCGCTTGGCTGTGTGCAATAGTTAATGAAAACTGGCCAATAAAAGGTCTCTGCTCTTGTTCCTATAAAAACAGGAGGCTGCAGGATGACACCTTAGTGCTGGACCCAGATACACTTGTTAGGAGATGGCCAACCAAAACCAAAATGACCATGACCTGGTGTTTAGCATTGTGTAAGTTCTTGGTAGCTTCTTGACTTGAGAGTCTGAAATCCCTTTTCCAGGATTATAAAGGAGTTTTGAGGTCATAGCTCTTCTTCTGTATATATGCCCATGTGTGAAAAATGGGACCAGAATGTTACACACCTGCTTACTGTAGTTCATTCACTGGAGTTGAAATTACGGGGTTTAACCACTGACTTAAGGACCTCTTCCTTGTCCATACTGGCCTTTTCATTTCTGAGAAAGCATCTGTGTCTGAGAAGAGAGTTTGTATATGTGCTTCTCTTTTAGCATACATTTCAGTATTCATTTGGAAGTGCTTTTGCTGACTTAATCCAAAGTCTGACAGGCGTGATTCTGCCCATCACTGGGACAGGACTTGGCTTGCTTTCTGTGCCCAATAGCAAAAATTAAATTAAAGGCCCTTAAATCTGGATACTGCAAGGACTGTAATTCGTTTAGCTTTCCTTAAATGTCCCTCAAAGGCTGGCAATTATAAATCAGTAGTCTCATTTTTCAAAGTTTAATTGGAATGAATGTGGATTGATTGAAGGTCTTTGGTAGATTAAAACACTTAAACTAACATACCAAAAAAACAAAGGTTTCAGTGTGGGCATTAACTTATTTTATGCTGATGGCATGAGAAGACTCCCTCCTAAAATAAGCATGAAACACTCTTGCCTGCATTTTAGAGTTGCTACTGTTGGGTAAGTTTATGGTGGGTTGTAACTAGAAGGAAGAATTGGTAAATCAAGTCCCAGATCTCATGCTCTTGGCTGTGTGCAATAGTTAATGAAAACTGGCCAATAAAAGGTCTCTGCTCTTGTTCCTATAAAAGGTATCCTGTTTATGTGATGTCAACAAGCATCAATTATTTTTCAGACGTCCAGTTTGGCTGTGAGCCAGTACATTGTAGAATAGCTGATTTCCTCACTGTAATTTTGGAACTTGTAAGTGGTTTTGTAACTTATTTTTAAACGGGATTTATGAGTGTGGGGGACTAATGGTATTTGCTAGAGCTGAGTTCAGGCAGGGCCCGTGCTGTGCAAGTGTCACTTAACTTTACCACTAATCTTGGAGCTATAGCACCACCTGCTATTCTTGCTGTAGGTTTCGAAAGTGAAAATGGAATTATCTGTTATGGTGTAGTGATTTGTAAATTATCTGTGGCAGTCTAGTTCTAAACCATTAAACTTCTGCTGTCTGTGCCTCAAATTAAATGTAAACTGAAACCTTCAGAGTACAGAGATTAGGGTACATTTATAATGTCATCTCATTCCAAAGAAGCAGCCGTGTTAGAAATAGGTGTGGACCCAGCAGTCCTTTCTTCTCCCGTTTTCAGGGACAGAAGCTTTTGTTAGTGATTAAAAGGAGAATTAAAATGGTGAATTATCTAGTGCAGAGCACACACACATATTTGGAATGCTTCACAATAGGAGTGGTTTAAATTGTGCTTTTTGTTTAAGCAAAACCTTCTGACACTTAAAGGATCAAACTTAGGCACTTGAGGGAATAAGTCTTCAGGAGTAGCTTGCCAGATATTCTCTGGGATGTGTCATACTAAGAGTAATATGTCTTGCCAATCTAGCAACTTTGGATTTGGGCAGTTTAATGTTCCATTGTAAAGCAGAAAGTACAAAAATTTGTTTTGTCTTTGGAGAATGTGTTGTGCTTAAGCTTTCAGTGGTCTTAACTCACCAAACACTTCTGGTCAGAGGCCACACTGCTGGTGCTCTGTAAATTTTTACTGGGAGGTGAGGAGAATCAGGTGGCCTTCCAGTTCTCCATATATTTATGACATTTGTGTGTCTCAGTGAACCAGACTTGCACTGGAGCTGAGTTTTGTGGTTTCTGTCCATATTTGGAGCCCTCACCCAGAGGAGAGTGTGCTTGTTTGGGCTGGGTGTAGGCTCCGTAGGTGTTTGGGTGGGTGGGACAAATAGGTGATGTCCTCGCTAAGTTGTAAACAATTGTCAAGTCTGGGGCTTCAGAGCAAAGCCAGGTTGCTGATGGACTGAAAACCTGGAAGATATTCCATGTGGCACAAAAAAGGGAAAGGAAATGTTGGCTGGTGAGAGGGGAAGTCTCCTTCTGACCCTTCCAGGTGTAGCCCTCATGTTGACTCAAGTTTATGGTGTAACCCAAGGTAAGTACCACACCTTTGGAAGAAGTGATACCTTGATACCACGTGGTGCCTGCTCAGTGCCAGGAACAAATCTTGCTCTGGCCATAACAGGTTGCTTCCAATCCAAAAACTTAATGACAAAGTTTAAATTGGCAAGTGACAGGTTCACAGCTAGGATGAGAATTAGTCTTAATACCTTTTACCAAAACATTTTGTCTTTAGTTGAAGGGTGAAATGATCATTGTCTTTCATGGTGGTTTTTTTCTAATTGTGACAGGACAAAGAGGAATAGTTTTAAAGTGAAAGAGTGAGGGTTTAGATATTAGGAAGAAATTCTTCCCTGTGAGAGTGGGGAGGCCCTGGCACAGGGTGCCCAGAGAAGCTGTGGCTGCCCCTGGATCCCTGGAAGTGTTCAGGGCCAGGTTGGACAGGGCTTGGAGCAACTTGGGATAATGGAAGGTGTCCCTGGCCATGGCAGGGGGTGGAATGAGATGAGCTTTAAGGCCCCATCTAACCCAGACCACTTTGTGATTCAATACTCAGTGTTTGCAAACCAGTTACACCTTGCCTGAGAGATGTTAGAAGAGCATAACAATATTACTTTGAATAATGTGGGTCTCTGTGATTGACATCAAAACACCTCATGCTCTTGTTTCACCTTGTTTCAAAATAACAGCTTTGCCTTGAATGTGGTTTGTGTGCACACTTATGTTAATCTGTGCATTTGAACTTCCTGCCTGGTGACTTTTGAATGGTGTAGCACACCAGCTAAGACAGTTCAGGTTCCTCTCTGGGAAGATTGTAATTTATCTTGGTGGTGGTGCAGTGCAGATTGATTTAGACTTCTCCCGTTCTCTTATCCACAGCAATTGGAGCAGATCCAGAAGGAGCTAAGTGTTCTGGAAGAAGATATTAAACGAGTAGAGGTGAGGTGCCCAGACGTTGTTCTGACTCTGGCAATTTTTCATTTTCATCAAGCTGTCTGCCTTGCTGTGAGGCTGCTGGGTTAAATTTATGGCATTTAAGTCAGTAATGGGAAAATGAACAGATGATGCTCTTTCTTTAATTTGTTCATTTAGTTGATGTGTGCAGGCTGCAGTTTGGTAGTTTTTATATAATCATTTCTTTGTGTTAGTAGTAAGTATTTTAGAGTAGTTGCTAGAAATCAACAGCTGGTATATTGATCAGAACTTAATATTTTTGTATGTTGCAGTGTTCTGCACAGGCTGTTTAAATCTTAGCAGCATGTGAGTCTTAAAATGGGGAGGTGCTGGGGATTCACAGCAGGGTTGTTATGCAGGAACAAAACCAGCTCCTCCTGCATGTCAAAACTGATTCCTGCTACCTCCTGATAGAGTTCTCTTAATTCCTTAATGATGGGAATCTCCTGACATTTTTGCTAAGAATTATTCTCCAAGAATTCGCAAACCCATCGGTGCAATCCTTCTGTCTTCACTGGGTCTTTAGGCTCCTCTTTGGTCCTTTCCTCTCATCATTCTGGTGTTTAATCCTGGAGTGGGAAGCTGATGTTTCAGGAGTACATCAGACTGCCACCTCTCAAAATATCATTCCTGTGAAGCTGCTTGGGAATCAGTTTGCAGGTCTGCTTCTCACTTCTTGCTCATTTTGAGCAGTCAGCATACGTTCCCAGCTACCTCCCAAGAGCCTTTGAGATTTCTTCATGCAATTAATATGTGTGCTGATGAATTAGCAAAATATAAATATGACTGACAACTGCAAGATTTTCCATTTATGTGATAGCTATTTGGAATTTTTTCAGACCTCTCTTCCTAAATCTTTCTCAGCTTTGGTGAAATAAATATACCTTAGTGTGTTTTCTTCAGACTGGTAAAAAAAAAATCTTCAGATCTAAGAGAAACTATTCCCAAAAGCTGTGGGATCCCCCAAAGAGCATCCAGCTACCTGCTTCTCTGCTCTTTAATCAGGCATTTCAGTGGGCTGCAGCTGGGGTATATTCCTGGGGTGTGGTGCTGACCTTGGCTCTGACCTCTCAAGCCTGGCATCTCTCTTGTCACAAATACCCTTCTTTCTACCTACCAACTAATAGGCACCTAGTGGGAACTTGAAAGCACAAGTAATAATTGTCCTGAGAACACTTTGCCCCTCAACTAATGAGCTGCTGCATCCTGAATAGCTTCCATTTCCCAAACAGATGAAAGACAGTCTCAAACTGGGTACACAGCAGTGACTTAGGGAGGGACAAAGCCACGTTTATGTGCAAAGTTTCTCTCTTGTGCAGTTGTCCCACAGAGGACTGATAAATCCTCCTTGAAGTCTGTGGCACCACCTTTGCCCTGTTGCCTTGTGAGTGTTCTTGCCATGACCCATATGCAGCTTCACTTCCCAGTTGTGAAAGTTGGATAAGTTTTCACATATCTCAGAAATGCAGTTACAGCTTGCTTGTTCTGTGTGTTTAAGGGAGATGCTGGGTTAGAGGCAATTGGATGATAACCAAAGCTGTTGGTTTTTTTGGAGTATAAGCTTCAAAACTGCCACTCTTGAAGCACAGAGCACCACGGCTGTAAGATTTTTGAAACTCAGTCGGAATGATGACTGAAAAAAAAATGAAGAAAAACAATGTTTTGTCAAGTATAGTAAAGATTTTTAGGTGAGAGCTGGGTAAACATAGACACAGTTGGTTATCTGCTCGGAAAAACAGCAGCACTATGAACACCTGTATGAGCCATGGGTGTTTTTGTCAGCTCTGATGTGACATGGCTTTGTGTTTCAGGAGATGAGTGGCCTGTACTCCCCAGTCAGTGAGGACAGCACAGTGCCCCAGTTCGAGGCTCCTTCACCTTCACACAGGTATGCAGCTTGCAACTCAACTTGGATTTCAAGCTCTACATGTTGCACCCTGCTTGTTAGTGCTTTCCAGGCAGTGCCCAAAACACAAGCAAAACTGGTTTTTAGGTGTTGTACAGTGTTTTCCTGTTCTGTTTCTGATTGGTATGAACTTTATGTGAACAAAGAAGTGAAGAAAAAGCCATCTGAGTCTGCATGTGGATGAAGAATCTGCTCTGAATCAGGTGCCATGGAAAACTGATGGCTTTAAATGTCATGTGAATTAGTAAACTTGAGTCATGAGCCTTTGCTATGGAATAAAATATTACTGTTATCTATATGCTGCCTTTTCTGAACGTTGTGCAGTTCTGCTTGGCGCATGAAAGGTCTTAATTTTGTGTGATATTGGAGTCTTCTGGCTTCCCACTCAGCAGGAATAGCTAAAGGTATGGGCTCAGATCAGAATTTAAAGTGTACAGCCTATTGATTCTGTTTATCTGGCGTCTCTTTTGATTTAATGAAATGTCTTTCTAATAACATAATTTCACTGTGTGTTTTTGTCTGGAATATTGCATAGTCTGGTTTCTTGATGATGATATTGCAGATGCTTCTTGTTGTAAGTGCCAGAGTTTGAAGTGCTCTACTTCACAGATGTGTCTGTTGGTGGTAAGAAAACTCTGATTTCAACGGGGCCAAGTTATGTTATTAAGTGATCATCTCTGCTATCTCTTAGAAATAGAGTTCTCTAAAGTTACAAAATTGTACTGGTAGATTTTTTGCAGTTTGCAGCTCTAAACCTAATAGCCCAGAAGTAAAAAACTATCAAATTCCTTCCCCTAGAGAGACTTAGGCACAGTGCTGAGGTGAGGGACCCAGCAATATTGGCTGGGATTTCCTACTGAGATGCTATTTCTGGACACAGACACCAGTATCTCTCATATTTCTGTGAAGCTCTGGCTGGCCTGAGGGAAAGGATGGGAATTTGGTCACAATGGATGGGAACAGCATTTCTAATTCAGCTCTTCACTGCCTCTTCAATTCTTTTTGGGTGCAGATGTTTGTTGATGTGGGGTATTGCTGTTTTGCCAAGAAGCCCTTTTGTGAAACTGGTGAGATTCTTGTCAGGTTCTACTACTTTCCTGGTTATTGGCTATTAAATAGATTGGGTTTGCTCCGTGGTGCTGATGCTTGGGGTAAACTTGAGCACTGATCAGGCTCAATTTGTTAGGGGTTGGATGCCTTCAGGCTTAAAAACCTTTCTCTTTTAACAGGAGATTGTACTTATGAGTAGAAATATATCTCTATTACTCGAGCTAAGCTAACAAACAAGCCCTCAAAGAACTTTTTTATCTGTTGAAGGCTGGAATAACATTTTAGTGAAAGAGTTGAGGGCGGAACAGTCTGCAGTGAGAGCTACACTGGTTTCAGTCTACTGAGAATATCTGAATATTCCTCTATGCCCATTTATTTCCTGTCCTAGGGGTCAGTCAGTCTGTTGTTGCTTTTGAAGATGTGCAGATGTGCTTCCCCTGGGGCCTGCTTGGAGGGGGCAGTGCTTGGAGCCATGAGGGGTGCAGAGACCATGGGCTCTTCCTTCCCTACCCTCTTATGCCTTTCTGGGTCCTTCTTGGCTGTGTCTTGAATTTTCAGGTTTTTCCCCTGGTACAATGTGCCAGGGGTGTGATGGAACAGGATATTTAGGTGTTTGCTAGGGGATGTGGGATTGCCTTTTTCTCCCTGCTTTAGAAGACCCCTTCTCTCTTTCTCGGTGACATTTGTGCATTAAGAAGTAGCTTTGAGTGGTAGAAGAGAAATCAGTATGTGAAGGAAATGTCTGAACAGGCGTCAGTCGTTGCCAGAAGTTATTCCTGTGACTTCTCTCCCCGCCCTGTCTCGACAATTTTGTATAATTCAAGTAATTGCATTGGTGTGAATTACAGTAGATCAGCTTCCAGGAAGGTCTACCACTTGAATCTAATTTTATTTTCAATGTTAAGTGTAAGTTTTGAAGAATATCTCAACAACATTTCTCCTTGGCAAGAATGCTGCAGAACGGCTGATAGGAATTTTTAAATAGACTGATTTTTTTCACTTCTCTTAACCGAAATATTTAATCTCGAGTGCATTTTAGAGATGCCATGAACCACTAAGAGTGAAATACAAATAGAGTTTGGGATGGATTCACTTCTATTTTAAAATTATATTGAACTTGCAGAGACTCTCTAGCTTATCAGTGAATTAAAATGGTGTATTTAAATTGAAATATAACTTAACATACTTAACACACTGCTAATGAAATATAATTTTATAACACTTTACTAATGTGCCTAATAAATAGTACAAGGTTATCACAGACTAGTGCTGAGATGAAGAAAACTTCTTTCACCTTTGAATTTGAAGTTCAAGAAAATCAAGTTCTTCGGAATTCAGTTTTATCTGGTCTCTGGTGACTTGCCCTTATTCATCTGCTTCCTCTAAATCACAGGCTTGCTTCATTAATTTTCTGTTTCTTTTCATTGTTTGTGGCTTTTTTCCTCTCCATTCTTAACACCTTCAAAACGTGAAATTACTTTTCCTCCCCCCAGCTTCCTTCTATAGCAGAAGAATCTAGGCCAGCTCTGATGTTGAGTGCAGCCTTGGCTGCAAGAAACACGTGTTTTCTCTTGTGCCTACACAGGGTATGATGAAATATTAAATTGGGTAATAGCACAGTGCTTGTTTACAGTGCTGAGTGTTGCTGGGTTCGTACACTAATGGAGAACAAGAGGGGAAGAATAAGGCAAGAGAACAAATAGTTCTGTGTATGGATTTCTGAGCAGGCTCGTGTGTTATTTGTGCTCCCAGTAAATGGTGCGAGCAGAAGACAGGAATAAGCAGCTTCTCTGTGATGCTATCCAGGCCTAATAGCAACAACAAACTATCCCTAATAGGAGTTTGAGGGAAAATTCCCATCTAGAAATGAGTTGCTTGGTAACTCTGATTCAGTTATTGAAATCCCGATCCTCCTTCCCCTCCATTTGTTCTAATTACTTCCTCCCATCCCTGTAATGGGATTTATAGTCTGTTTGTTGCCTTGTTTTTTTGTTCTGAGTTTTCAAATGTCATATCAGTGTAGCTGAATTTCCAAACCGAACCTAATGTTACAGCTTTTAAAAAAGAACTTGGAGGGCACTTTTGTAATTTTCTGATTACTTGCTTCCTGTTTATTGAGAGGAAAACCATTCAAGCACACGTGAATTAACTCAGCTCTGGGCACCACACAGAAATGTCTCTGAATTTGTACTCTGGTTAGGGAGGTGACGTCTGCACTCTTGAAGGTTTTACATGCAGACAACCTGCAGCCAGACGAGACCAGACACTGTAAGTCTGTGTGTTCTGCTGTTAATTGCCACTGTACCTGTCTCAGAGTGGAGCACTTTTTCATTGCTTTCCAGCTGAATGTGTTATTCCTGTGGTTCCTGGCAGGATCTGCTGTCCATGTTTCATTATTTCGTGAAGCCACATTCTAATTTAAAGTTCATTGTCCCCAGCCATGCCTGAAACAGCTCTGCTGTTTTCTCCCTTACAATAGCTTACAGCAAATAATGATTTTCATCCCTCGGATTTTCTTTGTTTGCAGCTTTTGTCTTGCCTGGAACTGAAGTCCAATCAGTCTCATTTTCCAAGTTAATTTTTGAAGTCTCATCAGTGGTTATGTCCAATCTTCTGTTTCCACTTCCCTCCACTTACAGGGCAGCTTAAAAACATTCAGAGAAATATTTAAGCACTGGTACCATTGGTTTATTCTTTCAAACTTAGAGGTGCCTGTGCTGGTGAAAGCACAATAAAGGAAACTCTCACACCTGCTAGGTTCAGCAGAAAGGAGGGAAAAGAGAAAGTTTATTTATATTTGACATATTTTATAAGATTCTCAACTCCACAAGGGATTGGAGGACATGTCACTTCCTCCTCAATCCCACTGGAGAAAAAGGATGCTCATCAAACTTTCTCTTATCTCAAAAGGAATGAAAAACAGAAAATACCGTTAAGTAAACATTGGCCATTATTTACATGAAACTGTGTGAAAATTCTCTGACTCCAAGGTTAAAACAGAAGGCTTAGCAAAAAACAGAACAACAGGTGCCCTGCCTGGCATTTCAGCCAAGCCAATTTGTTTATGACCAAGATTCTCAAGTTCACATATAAATTCTGGCAACTGTTACATAAGCAGCAATAGGTACAATCATCTTTAACAAAACTTGGACCTACAGTATTGTTCCAGGAGCTTTTTAAAGAAACCTCCAGCTTTCCCAAGCAATGTTTAAAATCTAAGATTATGTCGTAAGAAAGACTGACAATAATGAGAATAATGATCCCAGATAGTTTCTTCTCTGTCCACGTCAAATGACACAGCAGAAGTAAGGCAGTTTAAAAGATTTTTTTAGAAACAAATCATGGTTATTTTCATACTGTATTCTGCATAATCAATAAAATGGTGTTCTTGTATGCTAATCTTTACCTATCCTGGAGGTATATGAAATTTCAGTGATAAATGGTGCTTTAATCTGGCTCTGGTGTCTTACTGTGGGAGCTGAATTTTTTGCCTGTATGTCCAAGAACACTGAACCACCTGTTTTCTGCTTGGATCAGGAGATCTTTTTGCAGTTTTGAAAGTTAAATTCAACTGAGTTTGCATGTCTATGCTGTGTTTTGAAAACCGTGATTTAAAGGGTATGTTGTGTGATTATAGAAACTATAATATGGTGTAGTGTTTTCTGAAAATAGTAATCCTGGATGTCAGTATGTTTTTAGGTTTTTTTGCATTTCCTTAATTGTCTCTGTTTAAGCTAGTGTCTGCCTTACACTGATTTCTCTAGCTTTTCCCTTTCCAGTGTTGATTCAAATGCCAGAGCATTTCTTTTTTTCTCTCTCTTTTTTTTTTTTAAGGAATTGAAAACCAGTGGTAGCATGTTATTTTCAGAATGTCTTGTGCTGCATATTTCATGCAAAAGATATGCTTTTGCATTCTAATTAGAAATTATTTGCCTGCACTACACATAATTGTGTGTGACAGCATTCTGCTCTAGGAAAACTCTGTATTTTAAAAAAAAAATCTCTCCTAAACCCCCAAACAAAAAATAACCTTGTGTTCCCTGTCTGTAAAACGGATTTCAAAGGCAAGTATGCTGCAGAGTGTCAAGGAGGGAATAGCAAACAGGTTAAAAATGATAAAGGACTGGCTGTGCAGTGATTTAAGCAGACTATTTCTTTTATTTTTGCAGTAGTATTATTGACTCCACCGAGTATAGCCAGCCTCCAGGCTTCAGTGGCAGTTCTCAGGTAAGATAATTTATCTGTCTGCACGAGGGAACGGGAGAGGGAGTGTGGAGGTTGGGCAGGCTTGAGGTGCACCTTCATCCATCTCTGGGTTACTGCTCAACTGGAGCCTTGAAAATGCTTTTAACTGCTTGTAGGGGCAGCTGCAGCTGTGGGAGTGACTGTGCCCAGTTGTGAGAGAGACCTGGCGTGATGTGTTCAGACATCTGGCTTTTTTCTGGAAGCTGGCTCTTCCATGGGAGAGGGGATGCAGTTTGCTCTTCATCTCCCGTGTGGGCAGCCCTGGGGAAGGGAGGTAAATCCCTGACTCTTTGCATTGGCTTAAATAGCTGTAGATCAAGCTTGACTTTCAAAACAAAAAAAAGCCCTCCTCACACAGTTATGCTGTTTGTCCTCACCAGGGCCTCACAAACCATTATAAATTCATCCAGAGGGTGAAAAGAGCTGTTTGGCAGGCAGCCTCCAAACTCTCTGATCCACAGGGCCTCCCGAATTCCAAACAGCACTGCTGTGGTCCTGCAGCTCGGAGGGATTCAGCTGGGCTGGGAAGGTGACACTGACACCCAGCTCACAGTTCCAGAAAGGTTAAACAGGTTTTGTTTGGGCAGATGGGCTGGTGGTCACATTCCAGCTGTGCCTTGGGTGCTCTCTGCTGGTGGTGGCTGTCCCTGGCACACCTCAGCATCAAACTGGTAAATTAACAGGTTGAAATGGGTGTTGAGCTGGTGCCCATCTATGTTTGCATGCAGGGTTTTGGGTTTGAAGGTGTGTAACTAAGTGGTAATTAGAAAATCCCATCTATCAGTCTGTGGGGAAAATGCTTGTGGTTCCTGCTACTCTGGTCTCTGGAGGTTTTTGCTTGAACAGAGTTGGAGTTCTGCATTTCAGAGGGCAGGTGAAATGGAGATGGGGTTTTATGTTCAGGACTCTGATGTGCTACAATGTATTTGTTCTCCACTGACACTACTTGTCTCAGTAGTTCCTATTTCAAAGCCAAAATTGACAGCATAGCTATCCTGCTGGTGAGCTCACAAAACAAACAACCTAGACTTTCTAGTCGTTCTGTATGACAGCCTTATTTGTGTGAGAATAATCTTTTTTGTCCTCAAATGCGATTTCTTGTCCTCAAGAGTGCAAGATCTGTACTCTCAAGTACAAATTTTCAAATTAAACTTTAATATATGTTTGGATGGGGAGCTCAAAGAGAGCTCTTGAAGTTAAACACTTGTGTTCAAATGTAGTATAATTTTAGCAAGACTTTACCATAAAAATAGTTTTAAGAATATAAATTAAATTTGGGGGGGGTCCCTAATTGTCAGTCATGGCAAAAATCATACATTGTACACTGCTGGCTGTAAGGGTTATCTAGGATGGGCAGCACAGCTTGCTTTCTCAATATAATTCCTTGGTGCCTTGCCCACAAACATGTTGTTAGGGAAGAATTTATATACCACAAAACTCTAGGACAGTTCTCTTCCACAAGCTGAGCTTCAGAAGTAAATAGTGGACAAGTCACTTAGGCCCTGGGGGATTCTGCAGGTAGTATTTAATGGCAGTGCCTTTTTTCTGCTAGAAATAAGGAGTTTGTGTGCAGCTATGAAGCTTTTTCGCAGTTGTTAGAGGACTCTTTAGAGTATCTGATGGAGTTCAGACAGTAAAATCACTCTTGATAACAGAGGAATCCAAACGAATATCCTCAGCTAGGGCAACCATAGTAGTTTTAGCCATTGAATAAAAATTGCTTTTCTCTCTTCCCTTATTTTCTGCTCCTGTTGCCCAGTATTGCTTAGAAAGTAGCCAGGGAGCAGGCTTCACAGAAACTATCTGTTTTTTGGGAAAACATGAGCAGATTGAAATGCTGAGCTGGGGGTGGCCTGATGACAATGGGTTGGTGCCCCTTGCTTGATTCCCAGCACAGCTGGGTTGCCACGTGCCAGCCTGAGACCCTCTCCATGGCAATCTTTCTTGGAATCAATCACCTGGTTGATTCCATCTCAGTGTGGACTGGGAGCTGGCAGATCAGGCTGGGGTTTGGGTTATATCTTGAGATTGAAGCTACTGTTCTTTGCCCAAAGTTGTCTTGAGCCCGGATCACTACTGAGCTGAGGGAGACTGGAGGCATTGCAGGCTGGTGCACAAAAATTACAGGAGGAGGCTAGAGAAGTGTTCTATTAAGCATTTTTTAAAGATGTAAAATTTTAGAAAATGGTACTTAAAAGGTATGGATGCAGGAGCACTTCCCAATGTGGTGTGTTGAGGGTAGAGCTGCTTTTGGGATGAACAAGCTGTGAAGACCACGGGTGCTGTCACAGGCAAGTGTGAGCCACGATGTCAGCGTGTGGCCTGGGGTGGGAAGTGGTGACTTGGAGGTTTCAAGGGGTTTGCTTTATTCCTAAAATGTTAGCTTGCTTTTCGTACAGGTACAAACAAAATTTGAGTGGGCTGTAAACTTTGTTCTCGTTGGCTTGGTGGGTGGCTGTAATGAGGACAGGCTGTTCTCCTGCATGGATTGAGGGGGAGCTGTACATGAAGTGGGTTTTGTTAGTGCCACTGAGTAGCATTATGGGCCTTGTACTTGCTCAGGGACGTTGTTCATTAGGGAGCTTGATGGTTCTTCAATCTTTGAAAATTTAGCTTTGAGGATGTGGTACGTGAGACTTCTTAAATAGAAATTAAAGCAAGGAGCTCTTTGTGGTTCTGAGGTAGTAGAGGGTTTCATTCCTTTTCACCACTCGTGATTAAAATGGTAATCACTGCATTTTCGGTGTTTGCTTCAGGAGGAAAGATTACTTACATAGTTTAAATCCTTTACTCTTACCTCTCACTATTACTGTTTGGGTAGGTTGGGAAATGGCTTTAGTGATGAGTTGCATGAACTTCTTTTCAATTAACCTTTGAACTTCATGCTGTCTTTTGCTTCTCTTTTTATTTGCTTAGTTTTACAGTGAGTTACTGAGTTGCTTCAAAAGAAATAATCCAATAACTAACTCATTAAAATAAACACCTCCTTCTCCTTTAATGAGCTGTCTGCCAGGGATCTGGGGAGTATTTGTAGTACAGTCTGTTTGATTTGTGAAGCTGGAAGATGGCCTCTGCTGTCTATCTGTATAAATGTGAGACAGGACTCCCCAAGGGCTGGGATTGCCTGTCCTGTGTGTGAGGCCAGAATCGCTGAATTTGCTAAGGCTCAGGAAACAAAAACTAAAAGCAGGGATTTGTTTTTGTTACGTTAAAGGGTGCAGCATAGGACCCTAAGAAATAACTGTTGGCAGTGCCAAGATTCTTCTTTTATTGTTGTTTCACACTTCTAACCCATCGCATATATTGTTTATAACTGGGTAAAATCTCTAGAAGAGAAACCCAGGCCTGGCTTTTAACTTTCTGCACTCTCCCTTCTCCACTCAGACCAAGAAGCAGCCGTGGTATAACAGCACGCTGGCCTCGCGACGCAAGCGCCTCACAGCTCATTTCGAGGACCTGGAGCAGTGCTATTTTTCCACCAGGATGACTCGTGTCTCAGGTGAGTTCTTGTCTGGTGTGCCACTTCTGACACCAGGTACCTCTTGCAGAAAAGCTTTGCTTTTGAGAGAGCAGCTTTCACTTCTTCCTTGCATGAGAAGGTGGCTGTGTGTGTTTGTGTTACTCAGATCATCCCCTTTTGCTATTCTTGAGCAATCTTTGAAGTTGCTAAATTTGGAAAGCTTAATCCTGTCACTTTGGAGGGGCACATGTATTGCTCTGTAATCCCTTACTGTGAAGGGCAAAACCTACAATAAATAATTTCCCCGGTGCCTGTTCTGAAGATGAAAATGCCTGAGAACAGTGGTTGAGTTGTCTGTCCACTAGATGTGGTATAAAGCCAGTAGTTAAAAACATTGCTATTAAAATGCTGCAGAGGTATAAACATAAATGGATACATTCTCCTGTATTTAGCATGCAAGAGGACACTTGGAGGTTATCCTTTGTTGTCTAGATTGCGTCTTGGTTAACAAATGGCTTGGACTATAGAAGCTGAGCATGCAGCAGTGCTGCTCTCCCATGGGGCACACCTTAGATTTAAGGCTTGTTTTGTAGAATTAGAAGCTGTTTTCAAAATTGCCTAGATTGCCTCATTCATAATTGAGTAACAGTGTGACAGCAGCTAGAGTAATTGTTGCCTAGTGGATGCATGGGCCGTAATTACATCCAGGATTCTCCTAAGAAATGAGACGGTCTAATAACTGTGTCTTGAGGGCGAGGAGGGTTCTGTAGCCCCTCTAGAGGAGAAACCAGCTTGGCCAAAAAAGCTTCAGGCAGTGGACTGTGGCAGGCAGGAGATTGGCAGCACCAAGCTTTGAGCTGCAGCCCGTGCCGGGTGACAGACTGCCAGGAAAGCAGCCAGCCCTCAGGGGGTGGGAAACACCACTTAGGCATGAGAGCAAACCAGACGGAGGTTGCTGCAGCAAAGGAGCTTTACTTATAATCTTAGAAGGCAAGGACCAACCTCTCAAGGAGCAGAGCAGCAGGATTGCTGGGGTAGAAACTTCTGCTTTTTTTCTTCTCCATGAATTTAGTTTTAGTCCCTTTAAAATAAATAAAAAATAATTTAAAAAATGAATTAATATATGGCTTCAAATGGAAAGGCTTCAGCATGGCTTAGGGGAGCTCACTCTTAGAAGTATCTACATCTTCTACCTACTTGAGAGCACGGACTGACTCAGTTCTCTGTGCACAGCAAAATGATTTTTAAAAGGTATGCAGCATGTTGGGAGGTCACTTCAGTGTCTGAAGGATTGGAGGAGCCCATTGCACGTGTCCAGCCAGATCCCTGTGAAGTGCTGGCAGGTGCTTTGCAGAGTGCAGTTCTTCACAGATCACACCGAGACGTTTTCATGCAGCGCTGTCTTGGTGATGCATAACTGTGTTTATGTAAAAATAAAACTTATTAACCGAGGATAACAAATGGGGCTCTTCCCAGCATTCCCTTGTAGAAGGCATCTTTCTTCATAATTGGAACTATAAATATGAATGCAGTGAAACTGGTTTTTTGTATTCATATGTGTCAGCTGCACCAAGAGCGGAGGATTTGCAAGGGCAGGTGTTCTCCTAAATAAGGGATAACCTATGATACTTGATTAAGTTTTCCTCTGCTAAGTCATTCCTGCATTTTGACACATTTTAAATAGGATTTAATGTGGATTTAAAGCTTTTTTTTGAAAGAAGTGCCCCTGACTGTTCGAGTAGGGAGTGGAGACATACTATTACTGTAATTATCAAATGGCCTTGCATTTTGACAGGGGAAAATGTCTTGAGAAATAATATTTGGTTTTCCAGGCACATATAGAGAATAAATTATAGGAGGACAGTGTGCTTGATCTCTAAATGAGGGAAATGGAAGGGTAGCAGCTATTTGTCCCTATCACAGTGCCAAAGGAGAAAACAGTCTTTGAAAAACACTGACTGATGTTTGTGTTGCTTCTTAAGCTGTTTCCTGTAGTGGTCGGGTACTGATGATGTTAATTTAGAGCAGCACTTTGTTCATTTTGCCCCTTTTCATCCATCTGACATGGATAATGTATATGCTAGTACCCCTAAACATGCTAATTACTAGCCTTCACTGTTCCTTTACGATCAAACATTTAACACTGCACATAAGGGACATTTCAAAATGCCTTTTAAGTGTAGAGATAATAATTTCTGATGGCAAGGAATTACCAGAGTGCAGAAATGATTATTCTCTGTGTTTTCCCACAAGAAACCACAGCTGGATTTTGCTTTTATAGATCAACCTCTCTTTTTTCGCTGTGATATTTCCAAGCTTTTCTAGTAAGTGGATGTTATTTCCTCATGCTGCTGATAAGGCTGGCTGAACTAGTGGGTGGAACTTGATCTCTGGTGTGTGTGTGGGTGGTTTCTCTGCTGCTTCAGTGGATGCTGGGGTGGAACAGGAGGCAAGGTGTGCAGTACCTGTTAGCTGTAGTTCCCCAAAAATGTGCTGGTGCAAAAAGAAAGGGAGGGTGGAAGTATTAGAGGAGAGGAGTATGAAAATTGCTGCAGATCTGGGGGGTCATGGTGAAGCCTGGAGGTGCTGCCCAATGTTTGGCTGTGGATACATGAGTGTGTTGGGAACACAGATTTGCCTATGAGGCATCGCTGAATTTTTCCTTGTTTAAAAAATGCCGAAATTTAAAATGGTTTAAATAAAGTTATGTTCCTACCGAGAAAAGTTGGGACTTCTGAGAATTCAGTGAATGACTTTCAACTATCTGCACTGCAATTTACTTCTAACTTTTGCAGTAAACTATTCCATTTCCCACAGAATATTTATCATCATTATTCAAGCTGGCTCAATTTCACCTTGTCTGCTGAAGGTCATAATTTTCACAAAACTTCTGGTACTGGGAGCCCTCTGGTTTCATGCTTGTCTTCCTTCTCCAGCCCTGAAATGATTCTCCCTTAGCTCTGTTACTTTTGGAGTAACAAGAGACGTATTTTTTTACTGAGAGTATTTTGAATGTAATTGACACCAAATGTAGACATACTGGAGCAGGACGGGGAAAGGAATGTACTTTCACCTCTGTTGAAAACTAGATGTGTCCTTTGCAGTGCATTTTGATAAGCTTAAAGCTTTTCTGTTAATAATCTATATGGCCCACAGGCTCTGAATGTGAATAAAATAAATGAGCTTACCAGGAAAGGGGTATTTGACTTCTAGGCAGGTTCTCAGCATGGTAGGTTCACCCAACATTGCAGTGGAAGGACTTCATTTGTGGTCTGAAAAGCTCATAATGCCTTCAGAGAATGCTAGAGGTGAGAGAGAGCCTGATTTTGACCAAGAATCCTCCCCAAACAACAAGCCTAGATAGCATCACATGGAGACACACACCTCAATTGTTTTGTTTACTCTGAAATTCACCTTCTTCCTCTGTTTCTGCCCCCTCCGATGTCGCTGCCTCTTCCCAGATGACAGCAGAACCACCAGCCAGCTGGATGAGTTTCAGGAGTGTCTGTCCAAGTTCACGCGCTACAATTCTGTGCGGCCGCTGGCCACGCTGTCCTACGCCAGTGACCTCTACAATGGCTCCAGCATAGTATCCAGGTAGGACTCACTGCCCTTCTGACAGCTCATCGGGGGGTATGGGCTGCCCAGGCTGAGTTAATAACCCACATTATTGTCAGTACGTATGCCACACTTAGCAGTTGCTTCTCAAAAATGGTTTTGCCAAAGCGTGACTGTGTGTGATAATTTTGTGACTTATCGTTGACCTGTGAAGGCACTCAGGTGATGCCTTAGGTTTTAACTTTTATACTTTTCAAATCCTGTACTGCCCAGTGTATAACTCTGAAGTTTCGTGTAGCTTGTTAGCTGCTCTCTTAGGCCAGACAGACACAACAAAGCCTCTCTGAGCTTGCTGTTCAAGGACACTCGGGCTGTCCTAGGCCCAAAAGGTGTAAACTGGGACCGTGAGAGAGGTGGAGAAATTGAAGAGAGCTAAAGTTTTAATTGGTGAATTTATGCTGAT
Organism: Platysteira castanea; assembly: GCA_013397175.1. Classification (NCBI taxonomy): domain Eukaryota; kingdom Metazoa; phylum Chordata; class Aves; order Passeriformes; genus Platysteira; species Platysteira castanea. The sequence continues at coordinate 307,636 of VYXC01011174.1, read as the reverse complement.
ATACAAATGGACCAAACCTATAAAAGTGTGAAGAACTCGTGACTCGCCGTCCATCTTGGGGTGCATTTTATGGAAGCAGCCTCTGGCTCCCCAGGGTGTACCTTTGAAGGCCCTTCAAATAAATCCCTGCCTTTATTCCCTTACTCCTGTCTAGTCTCTGTTTCTAGGTAACTGGAGAAGGCATCACAGGTACCTCAGTAGTACTTTTTATTCCTGTTGATGTTGGTCAAGACCAAATCCAGAACCTTTGAGGCACCAGTATCAGGAGCTGTTGTACAAAGCCTGTTGTCTTCATGTTAGCTTGGTTCTGTTGTAAGTGATGCAGTTCTAGCATTTTAAAAATCAACCCTCTTGTTTGGTAGTCTTAAGAATCTGTGGTGGTTTTACATTTTGTCAGTAGATCCAGTCACAATGGCAAATATTGAAAAGCTGAGTTGTTTTTAGCTGTGATTGCTTGAAGTCTAGGGCTTTGGAAGCTGTTTGTGGTGCTGAACACTAGTGAGGGGGTGGCTGTGGTAAAGCCAATCCTGCAGTTCTGTTCTTGCCAACAATTCCTCTGTATCCCAGCTGTGCAGGGTGGTCGTGTCCTGTGTACTGCTGCTGAAGCTCATCTGAGCCTCCTGTGGACCAGTTTTGACACATAACTGGTGAAATGCTTTTAATGGCTTTCAACAGAATCAGTTTCTTCTAGTTGAGGTCCATGAACCAGCTCCTTTAGGGATCAGGCTGTAAGAGAGCACATGAAGAGGCTGGGACTTGCCACAGCCCTAATCTTAAACTGATTTCCCCTTACCCTGGGGGATTTGCTTATTTGTGGTAGTTTGTTTTTGGAGCTCCTCGGGGTGGAAAAAATGATGCAACATGTTAACTAGGAAGTCTTTTCTGCATGGCATATGTGCAGGACCTGTTCTAGCTTCTGGCAAGCACGTTTCACTAATTTAAATGCTTGTTCACAGCAGTCTCTTGAGAGAAGTAGCATCATCCCTGTTTTATATGTGGGGAGCAGGAAATCCAAAGAGATCTTACGTGAGGTCTTGGAAAAACCATTATGTTGACAAGATAGATAGATTAAACTTGGGGTTTGTGACTTTTCATCTAGTGCCTTACAGAGAGGCCACACGGAGAGTGACAGAAGAGCTTGAATATTTGGTAAGAGACCCCAAGAAATTTGCACTATGGAAGAAATTGGAGGCTCGTGTAGCACAGAACACGTTTTGTTTAAAGCAGCACTGATTCCTTAACTACTGCAATATGGAGCAGGAATGTATAATGTCCGAGTTAGGCAGAGGTCAGAGCACAGTAATCAGGGATCTGACGTGTGTTTAACCTGCACTGATTGGGTTCACACAGCTGCAATGAAATGCAGATGGGAATCTCGCTGCAGCCTGGACAAACTTCTGCAGCTACCAGCTCCAGCATGGATTGGATTTTGCTCCTTTGCCCTCTCTTCTCCTTGACATTCTGCAAGAGCAGCATTTCTGTGGTATTTGCTTAGAAAATGCTGGAAGGACAGTAAATCACACTCCTGTTTGAAGGCATTCTAATTCTTGGGTGAAATATATGTTTGAAAAATACGTGTTACTGTTCTAATGAAGATTCAGTGAGGCCTTCTTCCAAGCCAGTCTTAGAATTGGTGATTAAATGCATTTTACTGAAAAATAGCTTGGTTTCCAAGTCAGTGTTCTCCCCTGCTCATTCTTTTTATTTATCAAAACATTTGAGAAATTTTTAGGGGTTTTAGCATGTAGGCTGAGTAAGACAGTTCCCATCTGAGCACGTCCTTCAGTTTTTTGGTAAATCAGCTTTGCTGAATGTGCTGCTGCCATTCTTCTTGTTGGCTTCTGGCTGTTAAACAGTTCCTGTAAAGTCAGAATTTGTTGATCAAGAATTTACACTTAGTATGTGCTGGCCAACACAGTCTGCTGCTCACCTTTTTTTTTTTGTTCATTTAAACTAATAGCCTCAAGGTCAGAGGTCTATGAAATAAATAAAAGCAGCTTTTAGGTATTCACAGAGGAGCCAAATTAAGGTACTTTAAAAGTGAAATTATGCTTTTAAAGTGCTGTGAAAAGTTTGATTGTTTGTTTGGTCCACTGCACTGATCTTTAAAGGTTTTCCTGGGCATGCAGTAAGAAACAGTGATGAAATGGCAGAAGGTAAGTCTTGGTGTTTAGCTGTTGCTGTTGAGACAAATGGATTTAAATACAGAGTTAGTACAAGGCTAATACACAAGAAATCTTAATAAATTTTTTTAGGAAGTATTTTAAAGAGATATTTTAAGTATACTTAGGAATAAAAGTAGAACTGAATGAAGTTAAACTTCCTTGCACTTAAGTTTGGTTGGCTTTTTTTTAAATAAGCTGCTGTTACAGGTGGACTGAATACAAGAGTGTTTGGTTTGATTGCTTTAACCCTGCCTGAAGTTCAGACTTTGGACTCCAAAAGATCTGCTGGCTTAAACAGCTTTTTAAGATGTATTACCTTTAGGTTCACAGAGGAGGAAGATGTAAATGTTCCTTATCTGCAAAACATTGATGTTTAGAAGTGGAATAAAATTGGGTAATGCTAACAGGGTGAAAAGTGTAATTAAAGACTGTGTACAAATAGGCTGAAAAAATCCTGGAACTGGGCAGCAGCAATACCCTCCTGAGGACCTTGTGGTAAGAATGTTTATGGATGCCTGGACTTACTGTGGACTAAAAAAGTCCTGTAAATGTATGTATGTTTACTAAAATAAAAACCTAAAAAATTTCTGATCGAATGTTTAGGAAAGCTCCAGTTGCCTTTTGGAACAAGGAGGCAAACCAAGAAAATGTCAACCCTTTCTCCTTTTTCCCTTATTTTCTTCAAGAACAACGGATTATCAAGAGGAATGTTCAGGGAAAGCACATTTGAGGCTTTGCTATTGCAGGTTCCTCGGTTTTGCTGTAACATCCAGGGGACTTCAGCAGGCTTGCAGTATCAATGTGGATGTATCTCAATATGCTAAATGGCTTTTTAATGCACTCACTTCTCTTAAGTACAAAGTATTTACACAGTTTTCACAAGTATATTAAGTTTTGTTAGAATTGGGCCAAGGAATAAATTTTCCATTTATTATGCCCCCAGACAGAGCAGTTGTCAGGGCTTAACTTTCCTCCTCTCTGCTGGCAGTGGCAGTAAATGTAAAGGCTTTCTTTTAAAGATGAGTCTGTAAACTGCTGCGTTAGCATTACAATGATTTACGGAGAAAATAGCTTTTCCACTGTCAGAGGCCTTCAGAGACTAATGTGGCAGCCTTTCATATTGGAGAGAAAGAACAGGAAAATCCAAGAAATGTACTACAACGAGATGTCTCTCTGAAACCCGGGTGTTAGAGAGCTGGTTCTCCCTGCTCCATAATTCCCAGCTCTGGTGGTTTGGGGGCTTTGTGTGGGTTCTTATCACTGGCTCAGACTTCAAATTCTCCTAGATGAGTTTACCATTTCTCTGAAAGATCTTAAAGTGACATTTAAAAGGTTTTGGGTAGCTGAGACTAACTCTATCTAAAAGCTCAGTCATTTACAGAGGGAAGTAAACCACTTGTAATTTTGGCTGCAGAAACTTTAATCAACTCATCTGTTGAATCATGACCCAGCGTTCAAAAACTGGATCTTACCTTTGGTGTCCATTATATTTTTTTCATTATTTATATTTCATTTTTGCTCATTATTCCATTGCTTCTAAGTAATGGAGATGTGAAGAGGTATCTCTTAGCATCCAAGCAGCACGATTAAGTCTGTTTCAAGATTGCATTTTTGTTTGTGTTCACCCTTTCAGTAACACGACCTGAAGTCAGAGGTGAGCTTAAAAGAAAAAAATCCATTATGAGTGAGTTTTTCATGTATTCACTGAACCATTTAATTTTTCTTTTCCCCTTTTTACTTTGGACTACAATTACTTGTCCATATCCATATAAACTCTCAGATCCAGACTTCCACAAGGTACCTTTCAGTTCTATCCACCATAACAAGCCTCTTTTTCCTTTTTTTTTTTTTTTAATTTTTTTTTTAGTGCTTGGGCTGGCTAGGATTAGATGAGCCATTTTATTAAGTTTGTGACCAGCAGTGCTTCTTTATCTTGGAGGTAAAGATAAATGAATGAAATGAAAGTGGGTTTATCCTTTACAGGATTATGTTTGAGTGCAGTAGATGCTGCTCCTTGAGAAGATGAGAAATGAGGAAGGCTGGATTTTTCTTATAGCCTGTTAAATAAATCATTTTTTAAATGGACTCTTATTTACAAGTGGCAGCTCAAAACTGTGGATGAATCTGTCTTATTTAAACTCTTCCCAAAAGTAGAAGGGAGAGAGAAATGCTTGGATAAAGAGATTTAAGTTGCAGAATTACCAAGGAATCTTGAATTATATATAATTCCCTGAACCTACTTGAAGTTTGTGCTTCTCCTGTGCTTCTCTTTCCCTCCTTCATCTGAAGTTTTGGCCTGTAGATCAGATGTTGTTTGGGGCTGAAATGGGAATTTTGTTTAATTAGAGCTGAGTGAAGTGCAGGGCCTTCCCCTGACTTTCCCATCTTTCTCTGGAGTGCTGAACTGACAGATTTCCTACTCCATGGTTGTGGCCTGGGTCCCTTGAACAGAAGCTAAATGTGACTTTTACCCAGCCAAGGGGTTATACAGGGGTGAGCTCTGATCTCTGAATTCAGAGTTCATGGACACTCAGCCCTGTAACAGAGCCCTCCAAGTCCCCAGGTTTTTCTGCTTGGACTAAAGACCTCAAAGAGACTGACACCAGAAAATAACTTATTTGCTCTGATCTCCAGTCTTCACCTTCTCCTGACCACGGTGATGCTGCAGAGAGAAGTTTTTTCTTTCATCAACATAAGGCCTAAAACTTAAATAACTGGAAATTGGGAGGTTAATGAATGGAAGTGGCATGGCCACCAGTGGGGCCTCATTTTTTTCCTTCTAATTTCAGACTGTTTGGTAGTAGGAAGATCTTTTTCCCTTTAAGCTCTCTTAGTGCTTCATACCTGTCTCCAACTGCAGGCAATTAGATGGTCATTTTTAGTTGAATTTCAACTTTATGAGTTTTCATAAATGGTCTGTTAAAAGTATCGAGCAGTCTTTTGATGAATTTGGGAATTGACTTTCCAACAAAACATTTAAAATAGTGATTGTTCTTCAGGTTTGTTTTTTTTTAATATCTTGAAGGATCTATATGCAGTTTATGCAAGGAGTTTCCATCTCTTGCCATGTAGCAGTCGCTGCCTCCAGCGTGGGGTAATCCAGTTTTGGAGCAGGCTTCCCAAAGAGGTGCTGCAAGCTCCATCCACAGAGTTAATTCAAGAACAGGCTGGAGAAAGCCCTGAGCAACCTGGTCTGGTCAAAGAGCTGCCCCTGCTCTGACCAGGATCTTGGACTAGAGACCTCCACGTCTTGAGGGCTGTACTTGTGACAAAGGTACATGATCAGATCATTAGAAATTTTACATTTTGCCCTCACTTTCTACTGAGCGTCTTCCTCTGGCCTGAGGTTTTAAGAAGAAGGGATTTAAGGAGGCTTTGAGATGTATAGTGCAAAGGGTATTTCACTTCCTGCAAACTCTGGGATCCCTGCTTACAATTTCAACCACTGTAGTCATTGGATTTAAGACTGGTTTTCTTTTGAAAAGAAGTTTTGTGGAAGTGCAGGAACTCAAAACGGATGCTGTAGCATCAGGAACATGCTCTGAGAGATCAGTGGTCAGGGTGGGAGGGTGGTACCATTGGAAATTGCCTTGCATCATTGCATCCACCCCTCTTGATTGCTCAGGATGAAAATCTTTTCAGTGAAGCTGGAGGTAGCTGCCCTTCTGTTCCTCCTGATGTTTGTGTGATAAGGGCTGTCCTCAGGCCTGTCTTGGCCTCAGGAACTGGACAGGCAAGCCATGAAAGCTGTGGTTCCAGCATCTCATGCACAGAATTCGCATTCTGACAGTGTTGGTAAAAGTCAAAGATGGGTTTCATTTAATCCCCCCCAATTTTATAGCTTTCGTATGACGTTGAGTGTTGATACAGTGGATTCTTGTTTCTGCTTGAGGACACAAACCTGCTATTAATAGAACATGGATTTCTGTAGCTTATTACAGTATTCTTTTAATTTTCTAGCCATATTTGTTGTAAATGCCTGAGTTTTTTAGGAGCTAATGATCTGAAAAGCATTAGCATGCCTTTGGAATTTTTTTTGTTCCTGGCTAACTAGAGAAGTTAGCCTGTTAAATGGTAGGCAGTTGAAAAAATACAGTAAGGTAGTGTGTTAAAGCTTGCAAAGATGTATGGTGTGGGCTTAAATGATTCTGGGAATAAACCTTACAAGCAGCTCAGCTTGGAGAAGAGGCTTGAGCTCATGATTATTAATATATCATCGTTTGCATTAATAAATACAGTTTCCAAGCCATGCTGGGGATTTATGTGCTGCGTAGTTGTTCTGTAGAATAAGGTAGTAAATAACACAGAATAAGCCATGAAGTGATGTTTGTGTTCTCACGGGATTATAGCCAAGTGTGTGCATACATTTGTGCAAGTGAAGTCAGAACAACTTCTCTGTGAGACTGTGGAATTAAGGATGTACATAAACTATTCTTTAGAAAAAGTAAAGCTACGTAAGCATAGAATTCAAAATACTAATGAAGTAAGATTCAAAATGCCATCAAATCTCATGAAACAGTTTTGTCAGCTGGATGAAAAATGCTTCGAATGATGTTTTAACCTTGTTCTGTCATTAGCAGGCAGCAGGCTCATTGCAGTTAATTGCCCAAGCCCATCCTCTGGCTCCTTGGGAAAGGCTCAGCTGTGGTGTATGGCCTTGATATTTGGGAAGGCTGGTGCCTGTTGGATTGAGCTGAGTTGTCTAAAGAGGTTACTGTCTCCAGCTGTCCCTCCTGGTTCCCTGCAGGGTGTCTGGCAGAAGAACTGATGGCAGCGTCAGGATAATGCAGAGGCTTGAGTTAGTGGATCCAGACTTCCACAAGATACCTTGGGGTGGTGATTTGTCCTGTGAGAAGGGACCTCTGGCAGTGTGGAGACAAACTGAGCTCTCGTCAGCTGGGGACAAACATCCTCAGCTGCTGCTGCTGCCAGATCATGGAGGGAGCATGAATTGGTGCCTAGAGACAGACTGCCCTGTTTGAAGTCCCAGTATTCATGGAGATCTCTCTTTCAGATCTATTTGTTCCCATGCCTCATCAGCTCCATCAACAGTTGGTGTGCTCAATTTTAAAGAAACAAAATCCTTGCTGGTGTAGTACCAAAAGGGTGGCTTGGAAAGAAGCTTTTGAATGGCTTTATATTTAGGAGGCACTTGAGTACCTACCACAGCTGACTGAGTTCCTTCCTCCTTGGTAGTGTAATCCTGGTAAGAGGGTGCAGTTTGTTCAGACCACCTCACAGGCTGTCGTGGAGCAGGGTTCCTCCCTCAAACCTCAGCTTGGGGAGAGGCTGCTGGGTTCTGTTCCACCTGTGTGTTTGGGAAAACACAATAAAGATGCTCTCACACCTGCCAGGTTCAGCAGAAAGGAGGGGAAAGACAACTTTATTTACATATGTCACATTCTTATAGAATTCTAAACTCCACAAGGGATTGGAGGACATGTCACTTCCTTCTCAATCCCACTGGAGAAGAAAGATGCTCATCAAAGTTCTCTTATCACAAAAGGAATGAAAACCAGAAAATACCGTTAAGTAAACATTGGCTATTATTTACATGAAACTGTGTGAGAAAGAATTCCGACTCCAAGATTAAAACAGAAGGCTTTAGCAAAAACCAGGGCAACACACCTGAATGTGAAGAACCTTTCCTGTGCAGGGACCATAAGAACTTCTTTCCTGTGCAGGGACCCTGCTCTGCTGGGGCAGATTGCCCAGAGGGGATGTGGCATCTCCCTCACTGAAATATTCCAGAACCATCTGGATGAAAGCCTGTGCCACGTGTGTTGCCCTGGTTTTTGCTAAAGCCTTCTGTTTTAATCTTGGAGTCGGAATTCTTTCTCACACAGTTTCATGTAAATAATAGCCAATGTTTACTTAACGGTATTTTCTGGTTTTCATTCCTTTTGTGATAAGAGAACTTTGATGAGCACCTTTCTTCTCCAGTGGGATTGAGAAGGAAGTGACATGCTCTCCAATCCCCTGTGGAGTTGGGATGTGTATAAGAATGAGATAATGTAAACAATAAAGGTCAATTCCTTCCTTTCTGCTGAACCTGGCAGGTCTGAAAGCGTCTTTATTGTCTTTCCAGACACACACGTGTTCTGGGATGATCCTGCTGGAGCAGGGAGGTGGGACCAGATTGACCCACCCTGGTGCCTTCCAGCCTTATCCATTCAGTGATTCTGTACTGGAAGCGTTCCCCAAATTTGAAGGCAGATGAGAATGTTTAGATAGTTGTAACCTCTTCCACCTCAGTGTTTGAAAATGTTGACAGTGTGCTGTGGCTGCTGTCAGAGCTGTTGTAACCCACTGTGTATCAGCCCAGCTGGGTGAAACAGCACCTCCTGGGTTTCAAATATAGATTACCCAAAATACTGCAGCAGGCAGACTGATCGTTTGGCTTGAATTTTAAATAGTGTCATAAGGAACACTCTGCATTTAACCGTTGGCATTTTTAGTTAAATTTTTCCTACTCCAGCTTGTTTAAAATGGTGTTTGTGGAAAAACTGAATGGAATCCTCATTAAGTTGCATGGCAGTTGTTTGCAGCAGCTTTGGCTCGTTGTACTTCTGTGGATCTGGCATAGAAACCCTGGGATTGTCGTCATCTTCTCTTCAACATGCAGAAGAGTATCTCCCAGCAGTAAAGTGGCTTTTTATCAATAAAAAATTGCTTTCTATTTGGTTGCTTGCGGAATTCAGCAGTTCCCTGCAGGTTTTCTCATCATTAGTGCTAATTAAGCCGAGTTCCCCTGAAGACATGTATGGGAAAAAGACCTTGTGCAGCAGAAGAGGATGGCTCTAGCTATAGTCTTATAGCCAAGACTGGGACTCTGTTGTGGCTTTCTGGGAGATTTTGGGTTGTAGTTAGAGGAGATGAGGTTCATGGTAAGTTCTTTGCAAAGTAGAGAGGAGCATGGTTCTGAAAACTGAGCTATTGCAAGGAGCCCAGTTAATCTCACAGCATAGCATATGCTCTCATTGGGTTTGAAAAAAGAACGACTCTGTTTTATCTAGAGATGACAAAGCATGAAAGTAGCTCTGTTGGGTTTGATTTCCAAGCTGTGAGATGGATCTAAGCCCACCAAATCTCCTCGATTCAGGTTTAATATTCTCCTTTAAACAAGCTCTTTATGGAAAGGGAGTATTATGAAGTGGTCTCTATTAGAACTGATGGCATTTCATTCCGCTTAAAAGGATTTTTATAAGCATGAAGTGGGCCTGGAACTAGGTCTAATGACATTACTTTGTTAATGTGGTACCTTTTTATGCCTCTCTTCAAGCAGAGCAGAACAGCCCTCCAGGCTACTGTGCCTGTAAGAAAGAAGCTGAAAGTATGAATGCAGCATGGCTGGTACAAGGATGTCTTTCCAAGGGAGCCCAGAACTGAGGACTGTCATTCCCTGTGCAGTGCAGCCTTTGATGGGCTAATGCAACACCCTTCCCAGTCTGTCTCCCAGATTTTGGGGGGTGGGGGCATGGGGGATAAGTTAATTAACTCACAGACCTGACTTTCTAGTCTCTTATTTTTATACTTCAAATAGAGAGGTTTGATTAGAGGTAGCGAATTTTCATCAGATATTTGGAGCTTGGAGGAGGAGAGGTGATGGGAAGGGTGTCCTGGGTGCATTCAATAACTGCTGGAGCTGGGATATTCCAGACAACTCCAAGGAATGGGATCAGCCTGAAACAGCTTGGGGTTCTGTGTCCCTTGGTTTTTATTAGACATCCATTAGACTTGAATCTGATCTACTGAGAGTAGCCAAGATGACTTCACCTTGATGGGAGGACAAATTTCTGCTCATCAGGGGGTCACATCTAACCTAAAGTAATGTGATTCTCAGGGATAAAAGTGTTTGCTCTCTGCTAGAATGACTTTGAGTGGTAATCTCATTTATACATTTAACTTACCTATCCAAATAACAGTCTGCAGAGAACTGAGGTTTAAGTGGTCCTTTCTGACTTAGAGATTGCAACAACCTGTCTGGGATCCTGACATGCTTGCTCAGTTTATATTTTGGAAAACATTTGGCAGCCCGGGAATTTGACTTAAGAAACACTTTCTGCAGTGGTGGTCTGTCCTTGTCCCTGTGGCACAGATTGAGGACTTGGAAATCAAAGCAGTGACCTTACTTAGGTGATGCTCTGCAGTAAGGAGTAACTAATGGAACTGCTGCTTTATTACAGAGAAAAACCTCAGCACTTTTTTATTTCAGCCACTCCCAGCTTTAGCAAAACACTCTTTCGATACTGAAACTTCATGTGCTTTGTCTCAGTAGCTTTTGTTTTTATGTGTGACAAAATTTAGGCTTTGAGCTGATGGAACACAAAATGTGAGTGCTTTACTGCAGCTTCCTATGCCTGAATACAGCTTTGTTTTTAAAAACCACGTATTAGTATGCCAGTGCATACTTAGTGACATGAATTACTTTGCCTTAAAATATCAGTCTGTTGTAAAAAGTCTCTCAGGTGTGTGATGTTAATACCAATTGTGTTGGTCCCATGTGCTGAACAGTCTGCACTGGTGCCTGTGGTGTCAGATTGTAACCTAAATTTCTAATATTTGGCTTTAATACCAATAATATATATAATATATTAATATATATACTATATATATTTAATAATAATATATAATATTATATATTTTTATATAATATTATATTTTTATATAATATATATTATACCTTATATATAAAATAATATATTAAAATATATATTTATTAAATATATATATATTATAATAATAATTTCAAAATGAGCATTGGAAAGAGATAACCAGGCTTGGGATTGTTAGAAGTGACAGGATACCCCTTGGAGGCCATGCAGTGGAAGCACAGAGTAAGAAAGACTTTAAGGAGATGTAAGTGAAGAGCAAAAGCTGCTGCTGGCATCTCTCCTTCTTCTCACCAGTTCAGCCCCAACAATACATCCATGTTGTCATTAAATATTGGGATCCCACAGCAAGATAGGAGTTGATGTTAGAGATACAGAAATAGAAATGTTAGATGTAGATGTTAGAAATACAGAAACAGCACTGTGTTGGGGAGAAATAGAATTGAAAGGCTTTGGTATATTCAGGGAGGAAAACACGTGTGTGTGTATATATATCTATATAGAGATATAGTTCCATGAGAGGGACTGAATCATCTGTTTTGTAGAAGTGGCAACTCCTACAGCCACAGATCTTGGCAGCAAGTCAGGGCTGAGGCATTTTTGATTATAATATCAATTGTATGGGAAGGGGAGAGGAGCAGTTGGCCGAAGACCTTTGGCTGTAACTGGTGCTGCAGTTAAAGGCAAATGCACTTGGATGCAGCCCTGCCTTCCCCTGTTTTCAGACAGTAGATACAGTTCACACCTGTTAATATCTGGCATGAACCAGACGTACATGGATTACTGTTGTCAGGTTCACTCTACCACCAGTTTCTGCAGGAGTTGCTGCTTGAAACGTGTGTGTGGTTCTTAAAAGTGTAACTGGGAGGGAGGAAACCCCCATCTGTCCCAAATGAAACCTTCTGGCGAGTACCTCCTGGCTGTGGTGTGACTTGTTGAACACCAGTCTTGCTGTTTCCTCGTTCCTAACCCTTATGGTGAGGCAGCTGCTCCATTCCTTTAAACACTTTGGTTGCCCATCTGTATGCATTCCCTGACTCCAGCACATCCTCCAGGGATGTGGAGAGCAACTGCACACACCAGCAGGATGCAAATGGAGTAAGGCTTTACGCAGTGGCAGAGCTGCTGAATACTCATTCTTTACTCTTTCCTTGCTGCTCTATCCTCCACATCAAAGCAGGCTTCCAGGCATGTTTCAGAAACAATTTATTTTGTAATTCGATTTGTTAGCTATGAACGTTCTCCAAGGTCATAGGTTTTACCATTAAAATAAAGCAATTGATTTATAGTCTCACAGATTGGGAATTAAGATAAGCAGTGGAGAAACAAGAACCCTTGAGGATGTGCTTGCTGTCTAGCAGCTCTTAGTGGTATTTCCATAAGGTGGTGGTTGTCAACTTCTTAGGAGGAAGAAAAGAGTGATTTGGGAATGGGAAGTGTCTGATTCCTCCTTTCCCGAGAACAAAACCATCAGATCCTTTCAATTTGATTTCTGTAAGTAATTCTGCAACGTGTTTATAAAGCTCTTTCAAAGATCCAGCAGTTTCTGTTTCCCCAAAAGATTCCTTACAGAAATTTGGTTAGTCTTTGTTGGTCAGAAATGTGCAGTTTAAAAATAAGCTATTAAAAAAAAAAAAAAGGAGCAGTTGGTAACTGTTTTTTTAACAAGCACATCTTTGAGGAGCAAGGACCACTGCTGGTCCAAAAGGTAATTTCACTGGGGTTTGGATTATTTCCTACTATTCTATTGAATGTTGTTATTGTGCTCATGTGGAATTCACTTGGACTGTGGAAATGTATCACCTGCAAAGCAGAATGTTATCTCTCTGAGCTGGCCCTGTTGAGTCTTTTGACGAGACAAAACAAAACTCCAGTTCTCTGGTGAATTTTCACATAGATAAGCTTGTGTCTAAGCAAATGCTTACATTGACACAAAGACTTCAAGCAGGAGTGACAGGAATACCCTCGAGCTAGTTAAGGCAAATAAGGCTTGCATAATATTAAGTGTATTTAAAAGACTTGCAGGAAAAAGCATAAAGATAATTGTTGCTGTGCAAGTAGGCTGTTTGTCCTAATGCTGATTAGTCCAGGTGTAAGCAGAGCTTTGCAAATATTAAGAGCAGTTTCATATGGTGTATTAGCCACTTGATTAGGTACTTAGATTGTTGCTATTTTTATTTGTGAATCACTGATGAAAAGCTGACTGGCCAGAGGTGAGAACACTGTCCCAGGACTGAGCAGGGGTGAGGGGAGGCCGAGGTGCAGGTCTGTGTTGGTCTGTACTCATCGTGGTTTATTTCTGCATTCTTTTCCTCCCTGCAGTGTCTTTGATGCTGTTTGAAGGTCACAGGTCTGACAATTCCATTGCTTAAGGCTTCCTCTTATTTTTTTAATGATGTGTTAACTTTTACAGGCGTATTGAAATACTCATTTCTTGTGTCTGCAGCATGTCTCTATTAAAAAAAAAAATTGAATTAATGCTAGAGAAGCAAACCCAACCTAAGTGAGAGAGGTTCTATTCTGTTCTAATAACTTGGCTTTTTACCAGGCATTGTAATGCATTATTTTTCTTTCTTCAGCAGCAGGCTGAGGGTATAAATTGAATCCAGGCAGATGAATCACTGCCATCAGTTTAGTTGTGCTTTACCTGAATCCACAGGGCAGTGAGCAGCAGTGGAGACAGCAGTTCAATTAAGATTGTGGTACAAGTAAATCTGTTGTATTGTTCTAGAGGCTTTGATTATAAAAATTCTTCTGCAGAACAGGGTGAGCTGACAAAACAAGACAGGCCTGAATGGTGTTTTCATGCTGTGTGTATAAAAAGTGATTTAGGCTGGTGTAGATCCGGGGAGTGGGCAGAGCAGCCTGAGTGCTTAGGTGACTTCTTTCCCTCTCCCATTTTATTTAAATAGATGCCTGCCTGCTTGCTTAATTCCCCAGTCACAAGCACATTCTTCTGTGCATTTTAGGGGCTCATGGTTTTGCAGGCTGCACCTGACTGGCTTCTCTAGCAAGCAGTTGTGAATGGGACTGTCTCCTGCCACTGCTTGGGAGAAATTTGGGTGCCTCAGTTAAAAAGCCAAGTTTCAAGCTGCTTCATTGAATTATTTTATAGCAACAGACTGCGTATCAACAATCTTTTCTCTCCATAGTTTAAAAATAAATTCATGGTATCTCCTTTACAAGGACTTGAAAATTCTGGTGGCATTTAAATTTATCTTCCCTTGGAAATATTGCATTGCCTTTGACTTCTCAGCTCTGCTGAGGAGTGGAAAGCTCTTGGTGTTACAGCTATGGGGGCAGCCTGAAGAGCCCTTTCTCTTCTTGTAATTGGTTTAATGCTTTCTAATTGTAGAAACGTACCTTAAATACCCCTGCTCTCATGATTTTGAGTGTGAAATTAGTGTAAACTCAGTTTTCCCTGCTGCCATTAAGAACTTCCTCCCTGATTCATAAACACTCTGGATTCTTAAGGGGGGGGGGGGGAGAAGGGGAGAGGGA
>VYXC01011174.1:283004-293349 GCA_013397175.1 Platysteira castanea | reverse complement strand
AGAGACAGCAGGGATTGAAGTGAATTAGTGAGTGGAAGAACTCCAGAAGAGACCTCTCTAAAGAGTCAATTGCTTGGTCAGAAGACTTGGGGAGAGCTGGTTACTGATCATAGAGACCTTGTGACTGTAAATGCTGCCCCCACACCCTTTCTGGGGACGTGTCTCACTGGGGCTGATGCCCTCGAAGGAGACCCAGTGTATCTGCACCTGCCCTGCCAGCAGTGCCAGGGCTGCAGGAAAGCAGAAGTTCCTGGCAAGCAGGATGGCTTCTCCATCTGCTGGATGTCCAGCAGATTTCTCTCAAGCCCTTCCAAGCTGTGAAGGGAGGAATGACAGGAGCTGTTTGTAACCTGCTGCCTGCCTTTCTCTTAAATGTGTTTCATGTACAACCTCAGGCTTTTCTCATTTGCAGCTTAACTTTGTTATAAAGTGACTGCTTTTACTTTCAACTTCATTGATATTTATTACAAACTTGCCCTGCAGGTCAAGAAAGAAGGTGCCTGTGTTTGCACAAGCAACCCTAAGTGGAAGTCACAGTGTGCATTGTTTTTGCAGTACTGATCTGATTTCGACCCCCTGTTGTTACCCAGAGAATTTAGAAGGGGTTTTTGTTTTTGTTTTTTTTCACAAATACTGCTTTGCTGTGCATTAGCACTTAGGAGTTGGTGAAGCTGTTGTACCCAGGAGGAATCAGTGGGCAGTGATGCCATGGCACACTAGTGGTAGAGCACCCAGCTGGATGTTAAGCACGTTTCCAGGACAAGCTGTCAGCTTTCACATTTGGGTACCATGCAATGGAGATGGTGTGATGTGGGAGATGAAGCTACAGAAAACCCACTGTCTCTGACAGAGAACACACACAGCATTGTGCTCAAAGAGATAGAAATGGATACATATTTCGATCTGTGGCCTTGGCTAAGGCTGCCAAAGTTAGGACAGTGAGCTTTTGCAGTTTAAAGTAAAAATGCAGTTGTGTGGTTTTACAATATGCTTTATAAAGGCAGAAATACACCTTAGAAAGCAGAAGCATGCTTTGTGCAAACAAAAAGTTATAATGAATAAGTTATGAATTTTTAAGTTTAGCAATAAGTGTTATAATAAAACTTATTAAGAAACTTAGAATATAATAATGTAAGCCTAAGTAGTAGTAAGGTAATTGGTTAAGAAGTACACATACAGTGGAACCATGTAAAACAATAGATAATGATTGGTACAAATATGCTGGCGAGCTTTGTGGCACTTGCTTATTGGCTTAAAAAGGTATATAAGGCCTTGGAACTGAATGTAGTGTGGCTTCTGATGATAATGGTGTTACTTGTAACATCTCTGCTGTCTCGCTCTGAGACTGATGCAGCAATAAAATCTCCTCACAGCATCTCTGTCGTCCCCGTCTCTATTAATCCCGACAGTGTAGCTGAACTGCAAGACCCCCAGAGCACCTGAACAAAGACCCTGGCTGTGGGAGGGTGATTGTGCTACCACAAAAAAGGAGATGTGGATGTGTTGGTGGGGGTGGATTAGAGAACAAGAACTCCACGCTGTTGGACTGTGTGCCAGACCTGAGCAGGGTGTTCTGAGCTGCCTATTTACAAACTGCAAACTGTGATTCTCAACCTTGCCATACCAAGATGTTTAGGAGGTAAAATATCCTCCTGCTAAGTATGTGTGGTGGTTTATAGAGTTCTCAACCTCTGTTCTTGTTTCTCAGTATTGAGTTCGACCGAGACTGTGACTACTTTGCCATCGCCGGAGTGACGAAGAAGATTAAAGTCTATGAGTATGGTACAGTCATTCAGGATGCAGTGGATATTCACTACCCTGAGAATGAAATGACCTGTAATTCCAAAATCAGGTAGGCATTGGTTTGTATTCCAACTCAGAGTGCCTTTTCTACTTGCTTATTTATGTGTGGTAATTGTTTGGCTTTCTTTATGGGAATTGGAGGGGAGAGGAGGAATGCAGGACTGATGGAGATTGAGTGGCACAAGCACTGTTACTTGTCTGTGCTGGATTCATCCCAGGTGGTAACAAAGCCCACGTTTCTCGAGGAGAAAAGGCAATAGGGTGGTAAATTGCTGTTGTGCCCCTTGCAAATGCTGCTGGATGCCTGCTCAGAGCAGTGGGTGTGCTCCAGGTAAAGTCATAGCTTGTCTCAAGGTGACCTCTGTACCCAGTTCTTCATAACAGTTACTGATTCCTTCCTGCTCTCTTCTCTTCACTGACCAGATCCTTTCCATTCTTCTGAGAGGGTGCTAGATCTCGGGAAATGTTCCTCACTGGCATCTCCTGCCTAGGAATTTTTGTCTTCCTGAAGTGCTGTTCTGCTGGGCCTCACAATATAAAGCTTCTGAGAAAAGGCCTTTCTTGATTTTTTTGCTTCTGTGCTGCTATCATTACTGTCAACCCATTTTTTTATCCTTTTAGATATATTAAACCAATGAAATATAGACCACCACGTCACAACTTCAGCTGAAAGAATCCAGCGAAATAACTCAAAAATCCTAACTCAAAAATTCTGTTAAAGCTCAGAAGTAAATAATACAGGCAATCAAACCCATTCAGTATTATAATGCAAGTCTCCAGCATCTCTGTTGAACTCATTTATTTGGTACTCTACATGTTAAAAGCAGCAAAGCACCCACGAAAGTGCAAGTAATAAATTTATGTAACAGTCCAGCTTCCATGAAAACAAAATGTTGGGCAACAACATTAAGAATGTTTGTGAGCCTATTTTAGAGCGTAAAAGTCACGCTTTGTTTTGTAGCTGACACATTTCTAAAGATAGATCAGTCATTCCTGTGTTACTTGTGCTCATCATTCCCAGGAATTGCATAACCCTGTTTTATGAAGGGAAAGATGTAAATGCAGCTGACCCTGGGACTAGATTTCACCGTGGGTAAAAGCAGCCTGAGAGTAATTTGTATTGATATGCTGTACTGATTATGGAGCTTGTGTTTGGCTGGGCTGGTGAAATGTTCTGCATTTTTACCTGAGTCATAGCTGAGTTTGCACCATTCAGCTTCATTTTTCTGGAGAGGGGAGCAGAATAACAGGAGAACCATCTAGCAGTCCATTAATACCTTTTTCCTTAATTAGAAGGGGAAAAGCAGCATGTGTCTGGTATTTCTTGGACAACTGGAAACAAATTCCAAACTTGCTGTTTCAGTTTTGGCAGGGGATCTACCCTGATGCTCCTGTCAGTCGTTAGGAAAATTGTTAATTCTCCCTTCTCCTACAGCTGCCAGTGAGGAGAGGCACATTAGTGCTTTCAGTGCTGTTACTCGTGTTGGCTTTGTGCTCCAGACAAAATGCTGCTTGCTTTCAAGACTTTCCTCTCATTCTCAGATTTCATGCATATATATATTTCATGTATATATGACAATGCTAAATGCATTGTCCTCCCACCCTCTGCCTCAGTCGAGGACAATCAGGTCCTCTCTCATTTTCTTGCCCTAGTTTCTCTCATTCCTTTGAAGAAATAAATGGTGGTGTTTTTTTTTTTTTTTTTTCCCCATCAGCCTCCTCCAATTATATCAGGCTTCCTTTGGCATGTGGGTGCTTTTGGTTTTGACAAATCAAGTTGGTCTGTCAGTCAGGAGCATCCTGGCTGTATCCATTAGCTGTGCTGCCACTCACCAGTGCCAGGGCTCGCTGCTGCAGCGTCGAGCAGCATAATAACTTGCTTTTCTGAAGTGGCATAGCTTGAGGGAGAAGTTAGAGATGAAGGCTGTAATTTCATTATGGAATATTGCAGTGTGCTGAAAATGTGCCTGTATTGTAATAGAAAAATCTAAACAAGCGGAGCCTGCTCTTTGTAAAAAGCCTCAGCTTAAAGCTGTTGATCTTAATTTGGGTGAAAGTGCAGCCTCTTCGAGGGGCTTTACCCGTGAGTGCCCCTTCTGATATCAACAGCAAACATATTTCTGCTCTAGCACATGGAGAGTATTCCTCTTCCCAGCAGAGATGCAGGGGTCTGTGTGCAGATGAGGTTTGGTGGCGTGTCTCTCCTGGTTAAACTGATCCTGGTTAACCTTGTTCAGAGCGATGACGCCGGAACAGAAATCATTACTGATGATGTTGGTGACTCAGCTTCCAGAGGAGCAGAGGCTCTGATGGGCTTTTATAAAAGCAGACAGGTGACAGCATTTGTGTCTGGCCAAGAGCAAGTCTGGCCCGGAGCAGCTGCGGGAAGGGAAGCCCGTGCCTGGGCTGGGGCTGGTGCCAGCCCAGCCCTGCTCTGCCCTGTGCCAGCTGGGTGCCTGCTGAAAGCTTGAGCTTCGTGCCAGCAGTAATTGATTGTAGGCTTTCCTGGAGCAGAGCCCTGCTACCAGCTGTAGCTGAGTCTCTTCCTCTTTTCCAACCCCCTTTTTTACCCCCACCTGCTCCTTAAATACATTATTTTTTCATCATCCGCTAAGCCTTCTTATCCCTGTTTTTAAGGACGGGGAGGAAGTCGGTGTGTGGGGTTTCTGGTAAATGTGCATCTCATCCCCTGGGAACAGCAGTGGCATAAGCTTCCAGGAAAAACACAAGATGACACATAAATCCTCATAAAAATCCCATTTACGGATTCATAGCTTCAGTACAAGAAACAAATCCTGGCATTGTGTAGTAGCTATAAACAGCACCCTGTGAGCTAATTATGACTTGCTGTGTCCCTAGCTATGGCAGGCACTAATCTGCAGCTCTCCCCACGTGGGAGATGGGAAAGGACGAAGAGGAATGGCCAGCAGCGAGCCACAGCTCTCTTCTGATTTATTCAAGAGCCACATTTGTTGGTTTGCCATAGGTTGCAGGGGGAGAAAAATAAGGAGATCTTGCATTCAGGTAAAAAATTGGCTTTAGGCCTCGTTAATCTACAGCAGGTGATGTGCGAGTGTGGTTAGGTAAACATGCTTTTGAAATCCACGCTTAGTATTCTGCATGCTCACCACTGTGTGTTTGCAGCATCTGTACTTCAGTGATAGATGTTACCACAAACCTCCAAAATCAGCTGCATCTGTTTAGTCAGTCAGTAAAAGCAAAGCAGCAGTAGTCTTTCTTTTTTAGGAGGCTGCTAGTATTTTACTGTTTTCATTTCTCCGTGTCAATAAATCAAATGTGTGATTGCTGTATCCTTGTAGCATTTCATGGGTGGATTGCTGTCAGCTTTGAAAGTGGCAGCCACTTCTCACTATTAAGTTTAAATTAGGGAAATACTTGTCGTAGGGTCTTTTTCATTGTTTACTCTTTGCTCTTTGGAGTGGTACGAGCTGGTTGTGTTGGATGCCTGTATTTGCAATGCAGAGGATGTTTGACACTAAACAGCTTGTAAGGAAGTAGACCTTCAACTTGCATTAATTCTAGTTTTTAGAATCACTGCTTCACTTTGCGAGAAGATGAAATTTTTCTCTAGAAATATTTGTCTTTAACCATACTGCAGGTTTTCTTTGAATTGATTAGGAAAAAAGGGGTTTATTTAAAACATTCATAACAGTAATGTAATCCCATCTGTCCCTGAAGTATTCGTTTCATGTTGTTATTCATGTGGATGTTCTTTGCAGTAGTAGATCATGCCCTTAAAAACATTTCAGTCCTAAAACTACCAGGCATCAGTTGGCTCATGGTGACAGGCTAAGTCTGAAGCACTTCGTGCTCAGAAGCAGATCAGACCACAGAAGTTTGTGCCTTATTAAAAGCTTTAACTTCATTTAACTCTCACTGCCAGAGGGGCGGTTGACATTGGGTAGCTTGATCTTGGATTTGAGACATGTCAGCCATAAAAATAGTGGCTCATGAAAGAAAGATCAGCATAACTGACAACACTAACTGAGCTGGGCCACTTGTGTCTCTGAATAAAATGAAGGATGCACGTGAATCTTTACAGGGTCAGGATTTCTGTGTGGCTGGATCAGATGCTGAGGTTAGGAGAGTTTTTCAGAGGTTGGTGATTAGCTTTCAACTGCAGTTTCTCCAGCTTAATCCCCCAGGAAGGAAAGCTATCACAACTCCTGATAAGATAAATCTCTGGGGTGTAACTATCACTCTCTTTCTGGATTAAAGAACAGAGCAAAAACCGAAAAAAAAAAAATACAGCTACTGTATTTAAAATAAAAGATGGCATCGCACAGTGGCTTTTAGTCCAGTGCTGAATTATACATTCTCTCAGCCCTGGGTAGTTATTTTTATATCATATCTCAGAGCCTTCACGCTTCAATTTCTCCTGGACGTGGCTGCAGACCATCTAAAGGTTGTCCACAAAAGGTTATTTTTATGAACTTCCAGGGGTTTGAGAGTTAATCTGTTTGAGGACTGTGTAAGCTGCATTTTTGGTTCATGTCACCTTTGCCCTTTCCTGTGCCCTTCTCCAGCTTGCTCCTCCGTGCCTTTTTGGAGTTGGTTACTCAGTTCATTACCTGTGATAGCATCTCAAGGAAACCCGAAAAAATAGATGTCTTTAAAGCTTCAACAAAATTGCCTGTGTTGGGCATGGAAGAAGGATCAGTGCTTCCCTTAAGGGGAACATGGCAGTAGGTTCTCAACCCTCTGCAGGTCCCAGGAAAGAAATATGGAAGAGAAACATCCTAACATCCCAGCTCTAGGACAGCCTTCTTCCAGGTGTGCCTTGCCACAGACCAGAGGATGCAATCCAAGGGCTTTTTACAGAGTGACTTTTTAGAGGTGCAGAGAGTGGCAGGACAAGGGGGGGTGGTTTTAAGATGAAAAGGAGAGATTTAGATTACGTGTTAGGAAGCTGTCTGCTCAGAGGATGGTGCAACTCAGGTTGCCAGAGAAGCTGTGGCTGCCCCTGGATCCCTGGAAGTGTTCCAGGCTGGGTTGGACAGGGCTTGGAGCAACCTGGGCTAGTGGAAGATGTCCCTGCCCATGGCAGGGGGATGGAATGAGGGGATATTTAAAGTTTCTTCTCCCCAAACCATTCTGTGGTTTCTATGAAAGGATAGCCCTTGCTGAAAAACTACCTGGAAAAGGAGCTCCCCTCCACCTGATCCAACCCTAAACTGTGCTCCACAAAGGTTACTTTGGAGAATTTGAGTTAGACAGAAGCTCAGGGATTGCAATGTTAAGAAAAAAGCTCTAGTTTCAAACTTTGTAAAGAGAGTTGGGTGGGGATGAGGGCAGAATTAAGGCAGAGAGCTGGAACAGAGTTGATTTTGTCTTACTATGATCCTTTAATCATATTACTTAAAAATGAAAGATTTATGGTGTGTGTGACTTAAAAGGTGCTAATTGAACCACTTAGTGGCTGCAAATCCCAAAACATTTCTCACCTGTCACTTCCCATTTTCCCCTCTTAAGTCTATCTACAAATGCTTTCCAAAGGAGGGTTAACCCCTTGTGAGCACCATCAGGCTACAGTGGGATCTTTGCTGTGCCAGATCTAATAAGCATGGTTTTGGGCACAGAAACCCTGTGTTTTTCTCCATCTATAGCATCTGAACCAGTGAAGTATTTTAAATCTATCATCTCAAACAGAACTGTTAAACTCTTTATCTTTTATATCTTTCTACCTACTCAGTAATTCCTAATTTTCATTGTCTGGGGTGATTTCTTTTTTGTCTAGATGTGGTTATGTGATTTTCCTCTTCACACTTCACCTGGACCATCCATCCTCTAACCACCCAAAGTGCCACCAGCACATCAACCTTTCTCTAGGACCCTCTTCACTTGCTGGTGTTGTCTGATGCCCTCTCAAAGCCATCCAGAGAGGAGACTGCCTTCTAAGATAAGGCTCTGGGCTGCTTTCTTCCTGCTTGCACATGATGGCTTCATGTGTCTGGGAAAACGCAATAAAGACGCTCTCACACCTGCCAGGTTCAGCAGAAAGGAGGGGAAAGAGCAACTTTATTGACATATGTCACATCTTATACAATTCTCAACTCCACAAGGGATTGGAGGACATGTCACTTCCTTCTCAATCCCACTGGAGAAAAAAGATGCTCATCAAAGTTCTTATCACAAAAGGAATGACAAACAGAAAATACCGTTAAGTAAACACTGGCTATTATTTACATGAAACTGTGAGAAATAATTCCGACTCCAAGGTTAAAACAGAAGGCTTTAGCAAAAACCAGGGCAACAGCTTCACTTACAGATTATTTCCTTTTTTCCTTAAGCTCCTTGAAGCCCTGCCTTGAGAGGAGATAATCAGGTCAGGGGAACAGGTTTGAGCTGATAAAAGTCTCCTGTGGTGTGGAGTCTGCCTCCCTGCTATCAGCTGGAGGCTGCTCCCAGCCCCGAGCTCACTGAGGTGTAGCTCTCGGCCTCTGAGCTGCTTTTGGGTCCATCAGGGACTGCTCCACCTGCAGACACGACTCCAGATGTCAGCTGTGGTCATCTCTGGGCTGCTGCAACCTTCACCTCGTGGTCCTGGTGGGCAGTGCCTGCCAACTTCACTGGGAACTCAGGGAGCCACTTCAGCTTCTCAGATTAAGGCTTCCAGTAAATCACAGGTTGTCGAGCTGCTTTTCTGTGGGGGTACCTAACTGGAAGTAGAGCTGGAATAGTGCTGGCTCCTTGATGGTGCATTCGTGGACAGCTCTCGTGCCTACAAGGGCTGGGGATACTTAACATTTTCTCATTAATGATGTATCATGGAAGAGGTGAAGCTGGGGAAACCATTGCGTGAGCTGTATGACTGCAGCCATCCTCTCAGCAGCTGGTGGTTAAAACCAGTGATTTACACTGGGTAAATAAATTTTTACAGTATTTGAATGTGAAGTTTTAAAACCAAGAGATGCTGTTAAGTTTTGCCGTAGTCGGAAGCAGAATACCAATGCTGCTTGCTGCTGCTTAACTAATGAAAAAATAAATTTAACTACTGTATGTATTTATTTAAAAATATTTTAAAATATATTTAACTACCATAAGAAAGGAAAAGGATTTTTCCTCTATGTGTAAATTATTAAGGGAAACAGGATGCAAGTGTATAGTGGAACCAAGAATTTGGCAAGGTATAATACTTCTAAATCAGTATCCATGTATCTACATCATTTTTCAATGTGTAGCTGCACTGATCAAAGTAGTAGTAAGAAGTTACAGAATTGTGGACTGCTGGTTTATATTGTTGGTTAAAACTTGGCCCCAAGGCTACTGTGATCTAGTTATCTGTGTCAGAGCTGCTCGAGGACCTGCACGAATGGGATCTGTCAGCTCAGCTTCTGCTGTGTGCATCACAGTTGACACCAGCTTGGCGTGCTTCTTTGCCAGATGGCCCCAAAATTGGTGAACAAGTATTACAAATTTTCTTACCTCTGTCACATTTTTTGGGAGTCAGAGTGGAGGCACAGTGCCAGAGTGCTACGAGAGCAATTTGGCAGTGTTGCTGCTCCTGTTTTCTCTTCTCATCCTTAGAGTTTGCCAGTGGAATCATCATTTAGTTTTGCACAACCCCCTAATTCAGCTTGAAATAAAAACCCATGTGATGTATTTTCCAGTTTTGGATCCGAAACATTTCCTGAAATACTCATAGCAAACAAACTGCTGCTTCCTCCTGGATAGGGAGGCTTTGTTAGCATTTACAGAAAGCTACAAGTAGTTTCTCAGAAGTCAAACTTTGATATGCACATAAGTACATATTTGGAACATGAGATGTGCACTGCAGGAGAGGTTGATTTACTCTCCATGCAACTTATGCATTTTACATGCACAGCTACTCTTAGGTAAGTAGTTATCATTGTGGTATAATAATAATTTGTTTATGGTAATAATAACAGTGGTGTCTATTGCTAAGGAGTCAAACCTTGAGCTCTCTAAGAATTTGTGTGGTATTCAAATAGCAAAAAAATCAGTGTTTGAGATAAATGCGTTGTTAAAAAATTCTAAACCCTAGTACTTCATACCTCTTCAGCCAATAAGGCTTTGCTTTTAGTTTGTGGAAGAAGGTTTGTTTTATTTCTGATGGTTTTGGTGGGTTTTTCCCTAAGTTTCACTGGAATGGTTTGATCAAGGTGCTGTGTGCTTTGCAAAGGTACTTATTGCCTGATGTATTTCAAGAGTGATTTTTGTGTTGCACATCATGCCTGACTGTCAGACTGACCAGGGCTTGCTCTTTTTCAGCTGTATCAGCTGGAGTAGTTACCACAAGAACCTGCTAGCCAGCAGTGACTATGAAGGCACCGTCATCCTTTGGGATGGATTCACGGGACAGAGATCCAAGGTCTACCAGGTAACACACAACCAGCCACCAACATTTCCTGAGCCACGCACAGCACTGAGTCTGTGGTTCTGCTCCTGGTCCAGCAAAAACCTTCAGCTTTTTAACTCAGTACTGGAGGTACTTCTGCTGGAGGTGTGCTCTTTCCCCACAGGGTGAAATGGGTGTTCCTCCTTGTCTTGGTTTGAAAGA
>VYXC01011174.1:270170-282557 GCA_013397175.1 Platysteira castanea | reverse complement strand
TGGGCCCATTAACAGAAAATAGTCCAGAGGGAGGAGACAGGGAGCACCACCCCACCTGGTCTTAGCAGCTCATGAAAATGGTAAAGAATTTTTTGGGGCTTATCTTACACTATAAACTATGACACTCCTGTTTGGTAAATGTGTCTCATCCGCACAGCTTTATTGAGCTGTAGTCCTCCAAGGGAGGCAGCTCTGTCTTGCTGTCGCAGTTGTGAGGCAATTGGTGTTTTCTTGCTGCTGCTTTCAGGCAGGGAGTCTGCGCAGGGAGAAATCAGTTCCTGGGAGCTGTCTCGCCTTGCTTTTGAAGCCCCTGTCTCGCCATACCTGTTCCACTTCAAGTCTTTGTCCAAAGCCTTTTGTAAAACTCCACAGTGACTGCCAGCGCAGGTGCTGGTGAAGCAGAAGTGCAAAATGCAGGCTTGGGTGTGAGGCTGGGAGAAGGGAGCCCAAGGCAGAGCCCTTCCTTCCCCACACAGCCCTCAGCACCCAGAGCACCCAGCTCGACAGCCAGACCTGCTGCAGGAGAAGGTCCTGGCGTTTTGCTTCCCGGTGAAACTCAAACGTTGTGTTTCTATCTAATGGCTTCTGAGGAGCTTGTGATCAGAACAAGGAGGGTGGAAGAGGCTGGAAGTGCTGCAGGCTGTTGTGAAGGTAGCACAGTCCACTGAAACTGGTCAGTGATAATGCAAGAACTACAGGCTGGACTTTAGTTCCCTCTCCTTGACAGTTCACCATGAATTTTAATTCCTGTTTAAGCCTTTGTTTAATTTTTCGTTGTTTTTTTACCCACTTTATAATGCTTGTTTTTGCTAATCCTTTGCATATCTCAACAAAAGAGAAATTATACTGGACAGAATAAATCTAGTCTGTTTTCCTCCCAAATACATTTTGCATTTCTTTATGAGGCTGAATAATCAACCTAGAGACAACCAGCTGTTGCTTATGTTAAAACAAACTCATTTTGCTTCCTATCAGATTACTCAAATTTTTTATTGGGATTCACATAGAGGCATTGACATCCTCTTGGCATGAACTGAAACCCTTTAGTGACTCCATCATTGTGAGCTTTTTGTCTTGTAAGCCTGATGAAGGCTTTAAACAAAGGGTTTGACTGAATTTCAGATTTTATTCAATGCAATGTTCTGCTTCCACGTGGCACATGCCAGCACAGCAATTACAGCTCTTCTGTGCTTTGAGCAAGAGTGTGCAGGCTTTTAATAATATTTATTTGAGTGGTAAAACAGAGGATTAGACACCAGAAGATTTGCTTAATAGCTCAGCAGGAAGGTGAGGATTTCCTGGACTTCCAAAGAGGAGGTGTTTGAAATGGGCATCTTGTCAGTATTGGGAGATACTTAAAAGTTGCTTATTAGTACTAGAAGTTAGAACTATAATCTGGAATAAGAAGCAGCACACGGTGGAACCACAGCCAAGTCAAATCATGCTGCAAAACCAGGTTTTTAATGTCTATCTCCTGAAATATTTCTTTTCTTTTTGAGTAAAAATGAAATCAGTTTCAGTTCTTAAAAAAGCCATTCTAGTGTTTTCTGCTTTCCTGGCATGTCTAGCATATTGATAAGGGTTGGTCTGATTGGGAGAAAAGATATTTTTTGAAAAGCTGCTAAACATAGTAAGCTTCTCTCTCCAGGCTCTGCTGACAATTTCTATCAAACATGTGTGTTTTCCTTTACTGTTTTATCACATTACAGCTCATTACCTGGCAATATTTTCCTTGTTTCTCTCAACAGGAGCATGAAAAAAGGTGCTGGAGCGTTGACTTTAACTTGATGGACCCCAAACTGTTGGCTTCAGGCTCTGATGATGCCAAAGGTACTATTTTATTTCAGTCTCTGTGCAGAAGGCTTAGGCTCTGTGTGTTCCCTTGGAAGAACAACAATGTGCTATTTCAAGCAGCTGATTTCCTCAGCAGCCTTCAATATTGTGGTTGTTGTGGTGATGTGTGAAGATATTACTGAACCGTTTGGATCTTAGAGAAGGAGAGGCTTTGTTTGGATTCAGATCTCCTGCTTCACTTTTTTTTTTGGGTAATATACCCTCAGCTAACGTTTTCCTGGACTCCAAACAAACCAAAATGTGTTTTAACATCAGTTAAACTTGTTGAGTTAAAGCCTCGGGGCCTTTCAAAAGAACAGCGTGTATTTATATTTCAAAAATGAGGCTGTCAGTAAAAAAGCAGCAGTTAAAAAAACGCCTGCTGCTCTTTTTTTACCTGTAGCTGTGCATGGTGGAGACTGTGCTGAGGCTTCCTGCTTTCAAAGTGTGCCCTGTGTTTCCTGGAGCTTTCAGGAGCTGGATGGGGGATTGAGTAGGAGTGCTGGGAGCAGCTCTCAGCTTTCCACGCTCCTGGATCCATTTGACAAAGGATTTTTGGAGAACCCTCAGGCCAAGCTTTTTACCACATGGTGGTAAAGAAATGCTCCTCTTTTAAGAGGAAATAGGAAGCTCCTAAAGAAGAGGGGTAGCACTGAGCAAGGTGTAGTATTCTTCATCCCTAATGAACGAGAGTTTTATCTGTAATATGTTTACAGTATCAAATCAGAGTTATTTAACAGCAAGAGCTTAAAAGTTCCTTTCCTAATCAGCGGGGATCAGCTCTCCCAGATGGGCTGATAGAGCTCTGGACAGAGCTCTTCATGATTGGCTTTGAAATGATAAATTAATTGTTCAGAAGTACTAAACCTTGTAAGCTGCTCCCCGCCTTCCAAAAACCTTTTAAATGCTGTTCCAAAAGAAATTACTGTTTCTCAATTGCATTTGGCAATCACAGAATGGTTTGGGTTGGAAGGGACCTTAAAGGTCTTCTTTTTTCCACCCCCTGCCATGGGCAGGGACACCTTCCACTGTCCCAGGCTGCTCCAAGCGCTGTCCAGCCTGGCCTTGGGCACTGCCAGGGATCCAGGGGCAGCCACAGGAGCTCTGGGCACCCTGTGCCAGGGCCTCAGCACCCTCACAGCCAGGAATTCCTTCCCAATATCCCATCTAACCCTGCCTGCTGGCAGTGTGAAGCCCCTCTCCCTTGTCCTGTCACTACAGTTCCCAAAGCTGGTAATTCCCTTTACAGAACTTCAATGATTACTTTATAGTTAAGGTGAGTTTTAAATGTTTTTGATGCACTTCCCCTGCCTTTTTTGGTGGAAGGCAGGTATGTTTTCTGTGTGCTTGAATGCAGCAGGAGTGAATATTCACCTTGTAGGTTTAACAGCCTCTTCATCAGTGCTCCCCACTCCTGCCCTGCATGTGGAAGAGCTGATCTGCCAGGTAGATCTGCATTTATTAACATGTTAATGAGGTGTCCAGTTCTGCAAAGCCCAGCTGCAGGCAGAGCTCCTGTCTTCAGTTTAACAGTTCACTTCTTCAGTAATTGTCTCAAAAAGTGTGCTGTTTACTTAGAAATTATTGTAATAAAGCCTGCGGATCCACATAACTTGCATTTCAATTAACAAAGGTCCCTTGAAGGTGTATGGGGGTTTTGGTGGATAAAACTGGGCTGGAACATTTTATCCTTTATTTTTACCGTGTCTTGCCTGTGATTTGCATATATAAAGAGCCCTTTAGAGACAAATGGAGTCTCAGCACAGATTTTAAAAGTCTTTGAGGTAGAGAGCAATAGTAGCAAAATGTCCACATTAAGGTTGTGGTGTCCATCTTCCATTTCCACATTGAAAGGAGTGAGTGTGAGGAAAAGCTAACACTTAAGACAAGTGTCTTAATTCAAACTTGCCTAATGTAACATTTTGTCCTTCTGCTTACGTTCATGACTGTTTGGTTGAGTTCTGGTCAGTTTTACTACACACTAATACATATTTGGCCATGTAGAGTATCTGGCAGGAAAGATCTTTCATCTACTCTTCCTATCCTCTTTTATTTCTCTGCTTCTTTGAGGCCACACTGTGCTTTCCAGAGTTAATTTCTGTTGTTCTTCCCCACAAAGCACAAGTATCACGTTTCCCTGTCAAGCAATCAGGACAAGCCAGCAAAAAAAAAGGGACAGCTTTGCCAGTTCCACCCTCTTGCCTGTGCATCTGCCTGTCTGCCCTCGGCCTTTTCAAGTCAGCAGCTCATTCTGAAAGCAGGCAAGCACTGGAGAAGGTGCTTGTAAATGAAAAATCCTGGCCTTCACAGCTCTCTCTGTGCTCAGGCACTTGGAAGGGGATGCTACCAGAGAGCTATCAGGGAGAAAAATGATTCTCTGTAATTAGAAGCAGCATCCTTGGGACCCAGGTGCTTGCATTGTCCGTCTTGTTAGATGGAGATAATCCAGAATATGCTTATTTGAGGAAGATCTTTCTGCTTTCGTAGCAGGTAATGACAGCATAAAGGCATTGTTGTGCTTAAGAGTGACTGCTTTGTGTACAAAACCTTCACTTTTATCTGCAGTTGTTATGCCCTCCCCTTTTCAGGGGGCAAAGGTACTCGTGTATGTCTACAGGGACCCAAAGGTGTACTCAAACTAGACAGCAGAGAGCAAAATTGGTGTTTACTTGTTCTACAAGCAGCTTGGGGAGAAGGCACGGCCTTAATTTAAATTTTTATGCACATAATAATGGCAGGAGCTGTGGTTTTCGTGTAAGTAGTGAAGAGTGAATTTCTGCTCTTGGAGGAGAAAAGATGAATTTTGTGAAGGCAAAATGATGGCATCAAAGTACCAAGGCAGGGCTGGAGAAAATAGACTTAGCTAATGACTTACAGGTGTCTGTTCCAGGTTGGGGCTGTAGTTTTAGTGAAGATAGCAGATGAGGGAGAGTGAAATATTTTGTGATGTTATGTGGGTGGAATTTATCTTCACTGGGATAGATGCTTTTTTGGGGGTGATCAAGTGTTTCTCTGCTCTGGCTTTGTTTTTGAAGCTCTCTGAAACTCAAGAATGGTAGAAGGAGCACTGATAAATACAACTGAAGAAAAGAGTCCTGGTTTTGCATCTGCAGTTCCTTCGTTATTCCTGGCTCAAAATTGAGAGGTGGGATAGAACAGGAGCACCTGAGAGCTCTGAGTTTGTAGCAATAGTTACTTTTCCTTGTCTCATGGCAAGGAGGAATGCAGGCATCTGTCTCACTGCATCTAAGAAGAGTAATTTCCATGCTTCAAAGCCTTCTACAGAGGGGGCATAGCCTGAGAACTGCAGCTCATGGTCTGCTCCTCCAACCTCCACAGCATTGTTTGGGACTTCATTTTCGTTGCTATTTCAGCTTCTGTTGACTTGAGGTGTAGGTATTTACTGCTCTCAAAACATCGAGCTGAACCTTCATTTTTCTGGCTAAAAAAATGCAGGGATTTTCTGGAGATTTGTGGGTTTTTTGGATTCATTTGATGGGAGTGCCTTGAAAAGGTCAAGATGATAGTTACAATAATCTGACAAGAAAGTCTGTCTTGTGCAAGGAGTCCCCTGCAGTCACTGCCTACTGACACTCATCAGTTTTACATCACCTTCCTGTCACCTGCACGAGGCAGTGGATCCAAAATTTTGCCTAGCAGGACAATTCAGCAGCCTTCTCCTTCCTTAGGGATTCTGCTCATCTCTGCAAATGAATTTTCTGGTAGCAAGATCCTATTCCTGGCTCAGAGCTTTTTCAGAGTGGCAGCGGGTTCTCCATCATGTGAGCAGATGAGCTCTTGTGGTACAGGCTTCTGCCTCTTTTAGTCGGTGTTTAGACACAGAAGTGATGCATGGAAAATTAATTTATAAACTTACACATTTGATGTAAAGCTCCAGCTAAAAAAAAAAAATCTCACAAAGACCTAAACATTTTAAACTGAAAAAATTGTTCTGGAGGCATCTTACTACTACTTTGATGAGGGGTAAGCATTTGGCCACATAAAGATGTCTCTGAGCAGCTGCAAAATGAGGAAAAATATGCTTTGAGAACATGTGTTTCAGAATTAGTCAATCTCAGATGGTTGCTTGTCTCATCAACACAATTCTGGATGTTACCAAGACATCTGTGTGTTGCATAATTACTGCCTCGACCTCAGCAACGTCAATGAAAGCTACAGCAAATAAACTCTACCCTTACGAATTATGCTTTATTAACCTGTCAGTTCTTTTTAAAAAATAATGGGCAGTTCTAGGTAAAACCTGACACGTTTCATTATGTGTTGTTACATGTCCCATCCATCCTTTTTATGGTACTGACTAAGATCTAATTGGAGCCCGGCGTGTCTCGCAGCAGTTAGAGCACAGAAATTGCAAGCTCTAATCTGTGCCTGTCAATTGTAACGAATATTATGATGACTCTGAGCACATGGGTTGTCTCTTCACCAGATTAAATGGCTCAGCTTATGACCTGCAAGCTCGAGTGAAAGTAGGAGCCAAGCTGAAACGGAGCCCTCAATTAGCTTTTGCTACAAAGCTGGGACCAGATGGCCATTTGTTTGTTTGGGAGAGACTTGCCTGCTTTGGATGCAGCTTTAGGTACCTGGTTGGAAGGCTTCAAGATAAGCCTGTGTTGTTTTAATACTAGATTTGGGCAGAATATTGCTCTGAACTTGAGGTCATGTACCCACCCCACACTCCTCAGGTTGAAGTTGTGGCACTGTCCTCTTGTAAACATGTTTTATTTTCTTCTTATCTCATCCATAAACTTGATGGCCTGTTGTCCTGCTTTTTGGTAAGCCTTCTGTTGTAATATGGAGTCAGATAATTTTTCTCACCGAGTTTATATAAATAATAGCTAATGTTTACTTAACTGTCCTTTTCTGTTTACATTCTTGTACTGTGAAAGAATTTTTGGTGAGCATCTTTTTTTTCCAATGGGATTGAAGAGGAAGTGACATGTCCTCCAATCCTTTGTGGAATTGAGAAACCTATAAGTATGAGAAATGAAAATAAACTTTCTCCTTTTCCTCTTTCTGCTCAACCTAGCAAGAGTCCGTCTCTTTTCTTGTGTCCTATAGCAACAATGGCCTTTGCTGGCACCACAACTTAGACTATTCCTCTCTTGGTGTCTGTTCATTTAAGCAAAATTTCAATGTTTTCTTGTTTTGCAAAATTGTTCCCCTCTGCCCCCAAGTGCAGAACATGGTGGAGAACCTTTATCATCCAGTCTTGCCTGGGAGAAGAGAGCTTCTTCAGCCGTGCTTACAAAGCTGTTGTTTCATCTAAAAATGTAGCCAGGTGTTCAGGACAAATATTATAGCTCTGATCAATGAGAATGGATTTTTTTCTCAAAGCCAACCTCAGGCTGGGTGCTGTTTTCATTGAATTTTACATAATGCTTCCGGGCAAATAGAGTATGCCACTGGTGTTTGTGTGTCTGCTGGTGTCTGTGTGTGCTGCTTTCTGATGGATCCAGGCAGCTGCCAGATCTCCACGCTGTATTTACAGGGATTCCTGGGTGTGCTCTGAGCAGTGCTGTGTTTCCTCCATCCTTGTACAGTCCGAAACAGCCAAATTTTGTTGCTTTTGTTGCTTGCCATGCTATCAAAAAGTGCACGAGAACCAACCTGCTGGTATTCCTCCTTTGCCTTCGTCTTCTAAAACATCCTTGGGTGTGTCTGGGAAGACACAATAAAGACGCTTTCACACCTGCCAGGTTCAGCAGAAAGGAGGGAATAATAATGTTTATTATTGACATATCTCACATTCATATACACGTCCCAACTCCACAAGGGATTGGAGGACATGTCACTTCCTTCTCAATCCCACTGGAGAAAAAGGATGCTCATCAAAGTTTTCTTATTACAAAAGGAATGAAAAACAGAAAATACCATTAAGTAAACATTGGCTATTATTTACATGAAACTGTGAGAAAGAATCTGACTCCAAGGTTAAAAACAGAAGGTTTAGCAAAAACCAGGGCAACACTTGGGTCATCCACGTGGAAACCTTGCTTCTCCTTCAATGGAAGAAGAGCATTTCCCATTTTTTCCTGGGAAATGCTGGCCAAGAGGTGGCACAGGGGACCCCTCAGAGGGTGGGGGACACACCCTAAGGCTGCTGATCTCTCATGTGCTGATCACAGTGGTTGCCAGGTTCCTCTCGTTTTGCCAATTTTGCTCCCTTCTCCTCCAAAGTGATCTTTGAGGAGGAAGGCTGGAGGACCTGTTGGCCACAGGTCTGAAGAAGCCCCTGCAGCTCGAGGGGAACTCTTGAGAGGATTAACCCTTCATGTAGCTCCTCCTGCATGTTCAACTTTGGTTCCAGCTTGCTCTGCTTCCAGCCTCAGCTTGTGAGACTGAAGTACAGCTTGAGCCACTCTTCAAGAAAAGAAGGAGGGGAGAATGTTTAAGTCTTTTCTGCCTTGTAGGCATCAATGGGGCTTCATCCCATTATGCCATGCTCCTTTATCTGGGCTGAGGACGTGGTGTTGTTTAGCTTTTAATAATAAGATTAACTATGTGAGGAGCACCTGGCAGCCTTCATCTTAAGGTTACACGGTGCTTGAGGTGTTTCTGGCAGATGGGGAAGGCTGTATTTTGAAAAGCCCTGGTGTTTTCTGTTGGTCATGCTCTGAAGCACTGGAGTGCTTGGGGGAAGAGCTCGTTCTAGCACGTAGTTTAATCAGTGTTCACGTGGTACTCTCACAGAACAGCAAAGTTCTTGTACCAAGGGATTATGGCATCATAGGAGGCCAGCATACTGATTTCTCTCCTGTCTGTGCCAGTTTCTCAAGAATAAAACAAGTTGTTCTCACTCACTGTGCATACAATTAGGTATATTTATTCTGTGCAAAGCAATTCTGCTGTGGAGCACGGAGCTCTTGCCTCCCAGCACAGGGACAAGGAACAAAAAAGGATGTAAGTCTTCCTGTTCTGGGTTGTACAAGTCTGCACTGCAGTCACCTTAAGCACTGAGATTGTAGCATGTGGTTACTCCCCTGCTCTGGCAGTCTCAGGTGTGTGGATGGGGAATTTTGGCATCTCCTGTATGTGTAGGGGTGGGCAGGATATTTACAATCTGGACTTGAGAACGTTCTTGAACTTACCAGTGACAACTGATCCTTTAGACTCACTAACTTCTCAGCAACTGAGCCTTTCCAGAATCTTATCCATGAAATAACTAGATTTTAGGCCTTTCAGATGAAGTTCATGCTTTTGTTGGTTTTGTTTTGTTTATTCATGTCTCTCTTTCCCTTTCTCTAGTGAAACTGTGGTCTACCAACTTGGACAACTCAGTCGCAAGCATCGAGGCCAAGGCTAACGTGTGTTGTGTCAAATTCAGCCCATCTTCTAGGTATCACCTAGCTTTTGGCTGTGCAGGTGGGTAAAAGGGATTTGGGGCAGAGGGATATTGTTCCTTCCTTCCTGTATTCCTTATTCCCCCCAAAGATGTGATGTTGGCTGCTGTGCCCACTGGAGTGACTTTGCAGTTAAAATGTCTCTGAGTAGAGCTTCTCAAGTGCCACAGTGATGTATCAACACCATCCCCCAGCCAGATTTGGGGCAAAGGGATATTGTTCCTTCCTTCCTGTATTCCTTATTCCCCCCAAAAATGTGATGTTGGCTGCTGTGCCCACTGGAGTGACTTTGCAGTTAAAATGTCTCTGAGTAGAGCTTCTCAAGTGCCACAGTGACGTGTCAACACCATCCCCCAGCCTGGGTTGTTCATTTGGGTGCCTCTATCAGAGGTAAATTCAGGAGAACAAGTGGCCCAGTGTGTTTTGGGATCCCTAAGGCAAGCAGGCAGAGCTTGGCTGTGGGAATCCCGATGTGTTAGCATGACCAGAGCTGCTCTTTCTGATTTATAACATTGTTCCATAAATACTACACAGCCATACTGGCAATTTTAACTGGCTTTACCTGAAGCATGCTCTAAAGCTGTGGCTGTGCATGTTCCCCTAGCTCCAGCTACACTCCCTGTGGGTGGGCTCATGTTTTCCTAGGCTGGGCAAAGATGGCTGTTAACATTTTTATTTTTTAGAAGTAGTCAGTGGGGAAGGCATGAGAAGCCTTTTATTCACTTAGATTAAACAGTTCCTGGTGATAATACAAAGATTTGAGAGCAGAGCAGGTGTCCCTTTGGGAGGCAGCTGTATTGTGCTATGCACAGAGTAAGGAAAACTCAGAGGTGCCTGTAAATGTTTAACCAGCTCTGCATTTTCTTTCTCCTTGGGGAGTTTTAATGCACTTGTAACTAGTTGTTCTGACAACATTTGTTCTCTCTGGACTCTAGGATGATCATTCTTGCAGTCGCTGGTTTGCCATTGCATTCAGGTGTTCTCATTTCCAGGCTGGTTCTGCTTTGCTTGTAACTCTTAGGAGGCAAAAAATAAACTTGCATTTTGATGCACTGTAAAAAATGGATTCAAGCTGGGGTGTAAAATGTTGACTTGCTTGACAGGCATCTTTCTGAGTTTAGTGAATTACATGTAAAAATAGAGTTTAATGCAATGCCTCCTAGCAGCATTTGAATGAGAGGGACTGTCTGGGAAAGGCTCTAGGGAAAGATGGGAGCACCAGCTCCAAATGGATCAGCCACTGATTAAAATAGAGCTGCAAAAGCACCAGGAAACAGAATTCTTGATAAATAGATACCTGCGATTCCTTGCCACCTGAAAGGCAGAGGGAGGGGGATAAGGCACAGGTGAATTAAGGAAGGTTTTTGGAGCTGGAGAGCATGTGGGGTTGGGAGGGGGTAGGATCCCTCTGTCTCCACACCCAGGTCCAGCACACTGGGTTTGTCTCTCAAGTGTTGTGAAAGAAGCTTTAAAAGTTTCATGGGGATGTTAAAGAACTACGTGTGTGTTTCTACAATTTAGAGGATGCTGAGGGGTAAAATTTGTACTGGAGGAAGTGTTTACATCTGCTTGACGTTTGGTAATTGAATCTCTAAATAAAAATTAAAATGGGTATTTGATTGATATTATGATTGCTAAAACAATTACATGGGGTGATTGAACTGGTGGAAATTACTTCCCACAAAGGAATTCTAATTAGTCTTTCAGCCATAAATATGTGTGGAAAAAATGGCATATTAAAAGAAATACTGGAATCTTGAAAGACATCATTTTCAAACTCCTAAAAAACAATCAGAGCAAAAAAAATGAGTTAGTGTCTACTTTCATACTCCGTGTAGTAAAACAGTCATGTTTAATGTGCTATGATGGAGACAAAGGTTTTTCTTCTCCATCCGTTTCAGCTGGTCTGGCTTAATAATTTCATTTAGTCTGCGGAAAAAGGAACATTACTTTTAAATAGCCTGAGTTGTCACATAGGCTGTAAAATTAGTAAAAGAAGAATCAAAGCTGGCTTCCTTGGGTAGTAATTAGGAAAAAAAATAAAAGCAGGGAACTGGGCACACTGACTTGACCACTCCTGTTTGCCCCCAGGAGTAAAATGAGCAATCCACAGCACTAAACACTAATTCAGTGACCAGTGTAGTGGGCAATTGTAGAAAGCTGTCTTAGCCCTGCCTTGGCTTGCTCACATGCTAAGAGGATTTTCACATTTTGAAAACTGTTTCAATTATTTATTCAGTGATTTATTCAGGGATAGAAGAGCCAAGACTTCCTGGCATTTCATGCCCACACAGTCTTGTATTGTATTTTAACAGAAGTGCTGTTTCTGTACATGCTCTCATTTTATTTGCTGAGTTGATGGAGCTTAATGCTAAATATGTGTCTATATTTTTATATATATACATATCTATATCTATAGTTTAAGACTTGATGAAGTAACCAATTCATAAAATGGTTAAGGAGGAAGTGTTGGTGCTTAATATTTGAGATATAAAAGGAAGAAGTAAATTGATTTACTATACTATTAATAAATCTCATGCACATTTCAGTTCCATTTTTCTGTCTGCAGAATAGCTCAAAGCCAGCACAACTTCTTTAAGCAATGTAATCTTGACTTCAGGTCTAAATGTTTTCAGGGTTAACATTTTTATTTTCTTTTATGGTTCTCTCTTAACCATCCATAAAGCTGGAGCATCTTTTCATAAGGTCCTGTTCTCTCACACCTTGCTTAAGAAAAGCTCCTCTCTGCCCTTCCCAAATGCCCCTTGCCCATTTGCATCCACCTGTTCAGAATGCCTCCAAGAAGTGGATTTTCCTGATGAGACTCAGCTGGATCAGCATCTCTGGCTGGTTCCTCTTCTGCCTTCACCACAGGAACAGGATGGCTGTTGTCAGGTCCTTTCTGCCCTCTCCCCCTTTTACATTTCTTCTCCCTCGTTAGGAACATTTTGGCTGTTGGCCCACCACTCCCCGTGATGGTGCATTGTGCTCAGGTGACATTTCTGCCTTCTCCATGTCTTGGTTTGAAAGACAGGTGTCTGCTTAAGGAGGGCAGCAGCCTCCCTTGGAATGGGAAAAATGCAACTCCCCTCCCTCTGAATTATTATAATTTTGAAATTAAGAGGCTTTCAGGCAAAGATATGGGGAATAGGAATAACAGTTCTTTTACTAACATACATAGATATATATATAG
>VYXC01011174.1:204016-270096 GCA_013397175.1 Platysteira castanea | reverse complement strand
AGATAGTCCAGAGGGAGGAGGCAGGGAGCACCACCCC
This sequence comes from Platysteira castanea, assembly GCA_013397175.1. Classification (NCBI taxonomy): domain Eukaryota; kingdom Metazoa; phylum Chordata; class Aves; order Passeriformes; genus Platysteira; species Platysteira castanea. Next base: position 270,059 of record VYXC01011174.1, on the reverse strand, counting down.
ACCTGGTCTCAGCAGCTCATGAAAATGGTAAAAGAATATTTTTTGGGGCCCATCTTACGCTATAACCTAGGACACTCCAGCTGGAAAACTCCCTTTTACAGAAAGATTGTAAGGAAGATACCAAAGGCCCTTAGAGATCTACCAACACACAGCATGAATTCCACGTGAGCTGGTGCAGCACAGGGTTCACAGCCTGACTTTGCTTCTCATCTAAGGCTCTGTAAGGAATCTTGAACCAGAGATCTTGGTTTAATAAAAGCATTTCCACCTGCACCCAGTTTCCATGCTGCATTGCCAAATAAAAAGGGGGAACTGAAGGGCTGTAGGGATGGATTTGGAAGCAAGGTGAGGCTGTGAACCCTGTGGCACAGTGAGTGAAATGGGAGGTTCTGCCACAGGATTTGCTATAATGTTTTGATTTAAATGTACCCTTGTTTAAAAGTGTTGTTAGACTGTATATCTCCATGAGAAACACTCTTCTTTAGTAGAGAGCCCTGAGTTGGCTTCAGATGCTGTAGGAAACCAAGCTTTAGATGCCACTGTAAAAGTAAATCCCAGGATTAGTATCTAATATGGGTGATTTATATGTTTCTTTTCTGGACTCTTCACTCTGAAGCTTTTAGATGACCAAAAAAAATTATCTGGGGCAGCTTAAAACAGAACAAATGAGCAATAAACTAGAAATAGAGCCTATAGAAGAGAGAAATGGATATTTGGTTTGGGAAGTAATTCTCTTAAAATCAGGCACTTCAGGTGAGAGGAAAGCTGGTGTGTCTGGCTGCAGCCTGATAGAATCTGTTGCAGTGGAGAGGGCACATAAAGAAAAGACCCCTTTTGTCTGTTAGTTTAATAAAATATGCTATTTGCATGCTTGCTGAGTTGAAACATTGTCCAGTATAAACCGTAATCGCTGCCAAGTACAAAATCAGGTCATTCTGTGGTCTTTTCCTCTTTTTAAAAACAGATAGGGTTTTATCCTGAAATTAGCTATATAAATCATGGCTGAAGTTATTATTGTTCTGCCTCAGCAATGGCACTGATGTCCTTAGCCCATATATTTTCTAGCAGTGCTGTTTCCTGGCTTTAAAAAGAAAACTAAAGGCTGAAAATGCATCATGCATGTGCAGCTGGAGTGTCCCAAGTTGTGCAGTCTGGGTGAGATCAGACTGTCTGCTTACTCCAGTGAGCTCAGTGTAGCTATTGATAGTAGGAATGTTTTATTCCCAGTGTGCTCTAATACTGTCAGCAGCTACCACTGACTTTTATTTCCCGTATATTATGCAGGGATTTTTGTAAGAATTCAGAAATCAGAAGTTTCTATGACATTAGATGCATCATCTTCTCAAAATGCTGTATTTCTTTCCTCTAGGACCACAAATCTAGCAGGTTGGATGGAGGGATGAAAGAGGTTTTTCAGGGCTGCAGAGATGCAGGACAGAGACTGTCTCCTCTTCAGGAGCTTCACAAAATAAGTGGAAGCAGCAGAGAAATTCAGATGGACAGGGGATAGCAAGAGAACAGCTGCAACGTGGTCAGGACTCAGGGTTGTGCTGTGTTAGTTTTAGCTTTGATCAGCCCCTAAACAGCTTTGCTATGTTGGCACAAACTCTTGATAGTGTGGGTTCAGATAAAGTAACACCAGGGCAGGGAAAAAATGGGGTGGTGCTGATGGATGTCAACTTTACTACTTACAGTAACAGAGTTTGAGACCACCTGTGTTGGAGATGCCATACTCCCCCCTGAACACCCTGGTTTTGCTTTTCCATCTCTTCCTTCACGCTACCAATTGCCTTTTTTCTGGATTAGGTTATTCCCTGATCCCCTGAGCCCCAGACAGGCTTTTGGCAGCCTGGATCAATGCCAGTATTGACTAACAAGGGGCAAGCCCTCAGTGAACATGAGGTCTGCTCTTGATGCTGAGGTTCTCCTCTCCTACCAGCTCTTATTCCCTTCCCCACTTCGTGCATTTCCTTCAAAAGTGATTTTACCTTTGCCCACAACGTTTCCCAGGCTGTCTAAAGATGTTTCCTGTGCACCATCTTTAGCACTACACGATGGTGTTGTATTCTGATTTTGAATGGTGCTGCCTTTCTTTCCTCATTGCACAGCCACAAAACTAATTTGATGCTGTGGATTGGTATCAGCATGATGAGAGACTCCTGTTGCTCTGTCAACAGCTTTGTTTTCATTTGCAACTATTTACCCACCCCTTAAGGTCTCTGCATCACCCTGATGCACTTAGAGTTCAGGGTCACATGTGGCTTTTTTATCATGATCATTCCATTTTTCTAACATAGCTGCTGTCCAAGTGGGACCACTTTGAACACTGTCCTGGCCGGTGAAATATTGATTTTTCTGCTGCAGTAACTGGAACAGTGATTTCTCTTTTCCAGACATCTCCCTGTAGATTTAACCTTTCACACTGTCTCGGGTCTGGGTGCCTTACCTGGCTCGTCACTCAGCTCAGAAGAATGATGGGATATTAATGAGCAAGAAGGTAGTGTGCCTTTTTGGGAGAGAATTAATGTTTCCCAGCTGAGAGCAAGGTCTCACCTTAGTAGATTCTCATGGGTGAGTAGTGTGTTCTACAGAAAGCATGCAATGACTCAGAAAGGAACTATTTGTGTGAATATATGACATGTTTAGGGTTGAGTTAAGCAGCTTCCTTGGGCTTGAGCAGCAAGATTAGCTTCAGCATGAACGGAGCAGTGTTTGAAGGCACAGACAAAGCTCTGGCATTTCTTTCAAGCCCTGTGGAAAAACTTCACAGCAGTGCTCAGAATTGAACCTTAAAGTGGCATGCAGCAGTCCAGGGCTTGCTTATTACTTGGACAGGACTTTACTTGCACTGTGTCTTCATTTTGTGGAGAGTTAAAATCTTTCTTCTAGTACCTGATCTCCGAGGCTGTTGGCAGGGGAAGTAGGGGACAAGGTTTGTGTTCTGGAAGTGCACATTTGTCACCTTTAATTCAAACTCAATGCAGAATTCACTGCAAAGGCTTTGTTTGTTTTGCATTTGGAAGCATTTACAGCACTTCAGTCAGTTCAGGGTTGTTTGGAGGAATCTGTATTTCTGGCCAGTATGGCTGTGATCATATTTCTGTACCAAAGTACTTACTGTAGTGGAAGCACTGAGCTTAGTGGGATTTTTTTAGGTGAGAGCACATCTTTGAATGTTTGACTTACATGTTAACCCACTCAATGGAGCCTGGGATGTAAATGAAGGTGAGATATCAAACCAAGCCTTCTGCTGTCCTGGTGGAGACAATCTTTCTGGCTCTGGCAGGTAGATCACATCCTGCTCCTGCTGTGGGCTGACAGTGAGGAGAACTGCAACTATGCCACGTTATTTAAACTTGAGATCTTTGTAGTTAAGCTGATGTTTCTGTTCCTGCACATCAGAGATGCTGCCAGATCTGCCAGGCAGTGTCCCTGCCTTGCTGCCACTGCTTCCTAGGAAGTCACAGAGGGACATGAAACCTCTCATCAGTGGGCAGGATGTGTTGCATGTGCAATTTTCACATAAGCCTTAAGAGTTTAAGGGCTGATAAAACTTTTTTACTTGCACAGAAAAAGCAGTATCTGACTTACCTTGGATAAAGTATTTGCAATGAGTAGTGAGTAACAATATAGAGACCTTCTGGGAGTTTCCTAACTTTATCCCAGAGGTCATCACACTTCAGTAACGAGTGAATGAATAAAATGAACTTGAAAAGCTCCATTGGATTCCCTAGAGAAAAGGATAAATCTGTCATTAGCAGAAATGAGCGTGCTAATTGTTTGCTTAAATATTCTTTTCCTGAACATTTTGTCTTACAACTGGCATAGAAGTCATTTAGTCAATGTGACGAAATTCCAATTTGAATTGAAATGAGCCTTGAAATTCAGGAACAGATAGGCAACTCCAACATTCATCTTTTTCTCAGAATGCCAAATTGTTCTTGCTGCTAGCTGTTGCTGTATCCCTTAAGAGTTTAATGCTCTCCAACCCCAGCAGTTTCCAAAGCTGCAGTTTTTCTGGTAGCTCCTTCAAAGGAATTGCTCTTTGGAATGACATCCTCTGTAGTGGCTTCCTGTGCTTTCTCCAGTTCAGACTGGTGCATAGATTAACTGCTCCAGCCTTTTATTTGGGTGCTGTGCCTCCATACTAACTGATGAAAATTGCCACATTGCACAGGAAAATCTGTAACCAGCGAATGCCATGTGGGCTCTCACCTCAAAGACATCTTTTCATGGTGGCTGAGCATCTAAACATTGCGTGACTTTTTAAGAGCAGAGTTTTGGATGTTTGGGCATCCTATTAACCATTTAAATCTCAAGAAGATGACAAGAAGTGAGACTGTAGATGCATGGGCAGATCTAGTTGCTCTTCACTTAGGATTTGTTTCACTCCCTGGTTAGGGTACATTGCTTGTTTTCCACGTGGGATACCTGTGTATCATCACATGTTTTCCTGTGCTTGTTTCCCTGGGTACATAATCCCCCACAGCTTTGGTTCAAGCCTTTTTAGCTGAAGCTTGGTTTTTAGCAGTTGTGACACTATATTTAATATATTTCCTCTCTTCCAGTGGTCTGCTGTGAGGTCAGTTCAGGTAATGAATCAGATCATCATCTCCAGAACCTGGTTAAGAAGGCTAATATCTCCTTAAGCTAGTGAAGCAAAATGTAGTTCTGGGCAAAAATCACGTTTGACTGATGATTTAGCAAACTGAGGTTCTCAGGAGCCTTCACTTTCCTTTCCTCAGAGCCACTTTGACTGCTCTAAAGCCTGTTTGGTTCTCTTCGTAGGATGTCTGCTAATACAACAGAAACCTGAAAGCTGTTGCTTCATGAATGCACTCTAAAAATCTTAGGGAGGCTGTTCCTGTTTACATCTGTCTTTTGTAATGCCTCAAGCCCTTGTCTCCATCATCCTGACCTCTTGGAGTGTGTGGTTCCAGGGAATCTGACTGTGCTGCCCTTTGCTTCCATCACAGCTCCATGACTTGTGCAGCTTTGATTCTTTCAAGAACCACAGCTGACACTTGGTTTTGCAGTTATAAGAGTATTTGTCGTGTGCAGTGTGTATCTTGAATTGAGAGAGACATGTTCAGCAAATCACACAGCATTTTTGGCTTTATAGATGTACCCAGCTCTTCTTGTACAAATAAGGCTGCTGGTGCTCGTGTAAGAAGTTTCATCTCCTCCAAGGTCTAGTCATTTAAACAGCATGGATTGAAGCACCTTTTGACCATAAAATGACTGTTCTTCACATGTTCTAGGTGTCATAAATCTTATTTTGGACATCAGCTTACAGGCACTAGTGCATGTAGAGTTATGCGTGTTACACAGCCAGTGAGAAAAGCTGGGTTAGGAGCATAATTGAATGTTCCATCTGAACAGTGCATCATTATTTTTCTCTCTTTCAGATGTAAAGAATTAATTCTTTCCAGAGCTGCAGGTTATTACTGCTGTTGTCTTCATTATTTCTGTAGCATCAGTAAATCTTGCTTGTGTGTACTGAATATTTCATTTCTCCAACAAGTCTGATAGATGACAATCCTTGGATTGCACAAAAGCCATCTAGGCCTTATTCCTGTGAGAAATCTCTGTAGCTCTTTAAAACCATAAAGGTCAAAGTTGCAAAAGAGTTCTAGAGAAATGTGTTTTGCTTCCCTCTCCCATCAGAGCCCTTTTCTCAGCTGATTAATATCTAATGTTTTATGTCTCCTCCTTCTCTCCTTTAATGCAAGACAAGTTATTTAGGGTGCAGGCTTTATGGGCTGCTGTGCCAAAAGCTTTAGACAAGTCAGTAAAAAAATGTCCCCACTGTGTAAAAACCATTATCCATAACCTGGCAAATATCACCTGTAACTTGGAGCCACAGGGAATCCGTGGAATCCAAAGGTTAAAAACCCACTTGGCAGTTCCCATCAAGGCTGCTGTTCTCTTTATCTGTTCAGCAGAGGGAGATATAGATCTTTAGAGGAATGCTAGTGTTGATACATATTTTTCAAAAACCAGTACAGTTGGTGTGAGTCAGAGATGCAAATCCCTTGCTGAAGCTGAGTGTGGTCTTTCCTGCAGAGCTCTGTCAAAATATTTCAAGTGCTGACCTGAAACCCTCTGCTGGCACATCCCTGAGCCTTTCTTTTGTAGAGGGAAAAGCAGAAGGGTCTTATTGTGCTGTTGGTTTTGCCAGATGTTAAACGGAGGCCACCAGGCATTGAATCTAACCTCAGCTCTTTATTTCAGTTTTCGTGGAGTGGATCTTTCTCGTGGTGCTCCTTTTATCATCCTCTGTTGGTCATTTTCCTTCTTCTCAAAGCTGTGTTCTTTGTTCATTTAAAAGAAAACCTAGGTTGGATTTGTGTTGAATACCCTAAATATGATTTTTTTTTTGTTGAGGGTGGATTTCCATTGGATTCCTTAAATCTAATTTTTGGAGGCTGCTGCCCATCATGTGTATTGCAGTGTAGGAAAATGAGATTAAGTTGTCATCCCCATGTGCCTTCCTCTGCTTTAGAAACTTCCTTTCATCTCCTCGCTAACATCATGGGCTCTGTGGCTTCCTCACTTTAAAGGATTGTGTTGTTTCAGGTTTTTTTAATATTTTGCCACCAGCAAAATGAATCATACAGACCTTCCTTAATCTTGTACAGTCTTTAGAGCACACGGGGGAGGCTTTTGCCTGCAGAGGAAATATGTATTGAATGCTTTTCTCAAGTTCAGTCCCTTTTTGGGTGGCCATTGAATATTTGACACCTATGAAGATGGGGTGTGCAGGACCTCCCCAGGAGTCTGCTACCACTTGTCTAGACAGAACTCTTGAGAGCAAATATAAATGAAGCACCTCATCCCAAATCATCTTGGACACACACATGAAATACAAAATAAGGGCATTGTTCCAGTTTGCTGCTGAGGACCAGAGCGTTGCTGCTAGAAGAGATGGCTGAGATTTCCCCAGGGCTGCAGAAAATGGTTATTCAGAGAAAAACTCTTCCTTCACTGCGAAGGAAACCCCAGGTAAAAAGAGGAGGAAAAACCAAATGCATCAAAGGAGTGGTTTTGTCTTAGTTATAGAAACAAAGCTTGGAGTTTCTGCTGGAACAAAAAGTTGTGGATACCAAACCATATCCAGCAAACATTTTAATGTGCCTGTGATAACAGCTGTTGGGATAAATTCTTCTTGCTTTATTGGGGCTTTTTTGGAAGGGAAAGTCCAAACAGGAAAACTAAAAAATACCAGTTATCTTTACCTGTGCTGCTGGATTCTGCAGGGAGGTGTTGGGGTGAAATGAGTTGATTTCTGCTGTCTGCTCCTCGTGTGATTTGTCATGCTGCAAGAGGGGAAACAGCACACTGCATTCTTCAAGATACTCTGGGTAGTTTCATCTGCAAAGGTTCTTTTCTTCAGGCTGTATCAAACCCATTTTTAATCTCTTGCCATCACAGTAAGGGATGCAGTTTGTACAGAGGGCACTGATGTCAACTTGCTGTTGTTGATGTTATCTAATTTCTTCTGCAGAATATTCTTGTGCTAATTTTTAGTGCGGGGCTTTGTTCCTGTGAATTCAAGTCTGCTTTTTCCTGTCCCTAATGCCTTGTCATCTCTTTTCTTTTCCTGAAGCATCTATTTCTTTTATGTAGTGGAAACTATCACGCTGCCTTCCCTCCCAGAAATGGTTTGTGATAGGCCAAAGCCTGCACTGATCATACCCCATCCCAGTATTACTCTCTCAAGTGAAATAAATCTCTTTATAGTGTTTTAGTTGGCTTCAGCATTCTCTGTCAAATGCCACCTTGCATTTCTGTTGCTGTAATAAAAACCCTTTTTTTCATCCCCATGCTCTATTCTGCCCTGGGAGAGACCCAAGATTAAGAATAGCCTTTTTTATTTCATTTTTTATTTTTTGGGGGGGTTGCTGCATGAAGTTTCACTTGCCTTGTTGAGTTGAATTATTCCCAAAGATGGAGTGTTCAGCTGTCCTATGTCCCCAGTCTTCTCTCCAGAGCAAGACCCACATATGAATGTTCAAATTCCAGCCTGCCTCTTCTGCTGTAGGGAAGGTTAAATCCCCAGCCTAAACTTTCTGAACAAAGCAACCTCAGTCACGTGAAGATCTGCAGGTACTGTTGTTTGGTATGACAGGCTCGGCAGCAGTTAAAATTCAGCAGTTCATTTTCTTTTCCACTAGTAAGAAAAAAAAAGTTGAATTAAAGGAGAACTAAGGTTGCATGACAGTGCTTCATGCCACCCCCGCCGTGTGGGCGTAGACAGACAAAACCTGAAACATCTGAGAAGCCAGAAACTCGTGCAGCAAAACACAGCCTAAACATTATTGCTGTGATGCTGAGAGGTGGGCTGATGCCTTGCCTTCATGTCAGTAGCAAAGAGCTTAAGCAAGTTTGTATTGAAAAAAAATAAAAATTCTCCCTAATCCTTTGACATAAGAGCACTTTCAGGACAGCTGAGGGAAGCGTTTATGGAATTGTCTTTGGAGATGCTTGGAGCATGACTGAGTAGGAGTCTTGAACACAATTATTGGTCTTGAAGATTGAATCCAGCTTTGCAGTTGTCCCATCCCTTGACTGGATTTCAGAGGTGCCTTCCAACCTGCAGCATTCCCTGACTTTCAGAGCCCTTGAGCAAGAATGGCTCTAACAGAAATTGCATTCTAGATAGGATTGTCCTAGGGTATAGTGTAAGATGGGCTCCCAAAAAATTATTCTATTAGCATTTTCATGAGCTGCTGAGACCAGGTGGGGTGGTGCTCCCTGCCTCCTCCCTCTGGACTATCTCCTGTTCATGGTCCTCTCCATGACTCTCAGGGCTCTTGAGCAAGAATGGCTCTAACAGAAATTGCATTCTATATAGAATTAAGTTTTATTTGAGCTTCTCCATGATTAAATTTGGAGTTGTCTTTCAACCAGCCTTTGGTATCATTGCCTTGGCAGGGAGGCTCCGTTTCCTAACTTTCCTAAAAGAAGATCCACTGGAGAAGTTCTTTTATTGAACGAATTTTTAGTTAGTCTCTAAGTAACTCTGGAGCTTGGTAGATGGCTTTTGTAGATTTCCTCTGGAATTCAAGGAAATGTGTGTTTTGAAGCATTTCATTTTCCAGGTCTGGGCTCTGATGGCAGCTGTCTGCCTTGCCTCGGGTGTTTGAGGAGGCAGCCCTTGTTTACCCAGCCCTCGTTCAGGTTTCTCTGAGGTACCCTTATGTGCCATCTCATCTTCAGTGCATTGTATAGAAGGACAGTGATTCGAGTTTATTTTTAAATCAGGATGTTTTTCCTTTTTATCTCCTTCCTCTTTCTCCTCCCTAACAGAAGAAAAGTTTTTCCTTGTGAAAGCTGAGGTTTCATGTGAGCCTCCTGATCCTGTTTCCATTTTTAGTCCAGCCAAAGACTTCACCTTTGTGGGTGCAAGCTTCCTTTTTTATAGCAAGAAATCACACTGAACATAGCCAAAAAAGAGACTTTTGGTTAACCCATCTAAAGTTCTGCTGTTCTACCTCTTGTTTATCTGTGTTCAGCAAATATTGACCAAGATGGTTTATCCCCTCTTTCATGACATCCCACTTATGGAAATAACAGCAGCTCCTCTCTCCTTTTACCCAGAGGCACTCAAAACAAGCTTTGATTTGAGAACCACTGTGCTCTGGACACTTGAAGGCAGAAGGATGTAGTTATATTTTCCTGCTAAACAAGTTGCCTAGATACAATTCTCAGAGCCCTGAAAACGGAGTGATCTTGCTTACATTTGGTATACAGAGCAGCAAGGAGTGAAAGGAAAGATCAATTTATGCAGGTAGATGTTTAAATATATATAATTGGATGCCAGCTAACCCCTTCAGTGTTTGAGTGATGGAGGCTTTCTCCAGGATCTCTGAAGTCTTTTTTTTTTGGCCAGTGGAAATAAAACTGAAACAAAATGTTACAAAGTCATCTCTCTCCTGTTTTATTTTGATGAAAAGCGTTTTGTGGGCTTGTTTCATATCCTTTTATTTTGCTGTTCTTCTGCTTTCCCCGGGATAATCTAATTGATGGCAAGCAGAGGTATCTTGCACCAAATTTGCTCTGACTCAGTTTGTCTTGTTAAACAAGTCATTTAAACACACCCCCTCAGACTATGAACATCTCCTACTGTTAGTCATGGAGAGTTTCACTGGTGAAGCCAGCCTTGATCCAAGCTTGAAGTTCATATGAAGGAAAATAGACAAATGAAGAAGATGAGGCAGTCATGAGCTGAGGACACGAGTTAGGAGATGTAACAAATCAGATAATCATCATCAGAGAAGCACAAGAGCACATTATAGATTACACTCCAGCCTGTTTCACTAAAAGATCTGTAGCACAGGGTGAGCAGGACTGCAGGCTGTAGCCAGAGCAATAATATATGAAATTATTTTGACCTTTAGGTTTGCTCTTGGAGATTTTTTAAAGTAAAATACAAGTCCAAAATGTGTTTTAATCACAGGATACTTCTGCCAGACCACTTAATTAACATTTGGCTGCCTACCTGACAGCTCTGCATTTGAATATGGGCATCTTCTTGTCCCTGATATTCATCTGCTGTGGAACAAGGAGCACCACTTACATTCTCAAGTCCGTGAGCACTGAGAAATCCAAGTAATGTCAAGGACTTATTTTTTTAATGGATCAATAATCTAAATATTGAGCAGTTGAGAAATGCGCATTTTTAAAATGACTGAAATAAGAAAAATGAGCATTGATTCTCCAGCAATTTAGTTTTCCAGGGGAGAGCCACAGAACCTTTGTATGCAGCTCTTGGGGCTTTCTGGTTGTTACATCCTTTGAATATAAAACTGTTGCATTGCAGGTAAATTTTTGTTTTGCTGTCCTTGGCTTGATATTCCTTCAAGTAAGTGGTTCTTGGTCGAAAAAAGCCTGGAGGGTCTTGTGAATTAGCTGATGGTGATGGATGTTCATGGTGAGGGTGGTGAACCACTTGCCCTGGGAGATGGATGTTACCTGGAATTGCTGGGCAGCTGGAGAGTGGGATTGCTCTGCTCTCTGGTTTTTGAGCGTGGCTGCCTGGTGTGTGCTGGTACTCAGGGAGAGGTAAAAGTGCTGCTTTTATCCTGTGTGCTGCCCTGTCACAACCCTGGCTGCTCTTTGTGGAGCTGCTGCTCCTACACAGGAAGAGCTTTACAATAGGTGGTGTTGAACCTAAAGCCTGCTGGGAACAGCAGCTTTGTAGATTTTATTAACAAATCTAAATGTAAGGAAAATCACGTTTGGCAAAACCAGACTTTGTCTTTTTCTTTCTGTTGTTTAAACAGCCAAAAATCCACGATCAATCCCATTTTTCTAAACAACTCAGAGCTGACCTAAGATGCTGCTGGCTCCATTAGCAAATCCCAGTTCTCTTATTTTAGAAATTCTTAAACCTGATTTCTCATGACTATGTAACCACATCATCAATTTATTTACTGCATCCCCACCCCTGCCACCAAGCTGAAAGCAGGAATTGAGAGTGAGGAGGTGCTGATCCCTTCACCTTGCTCAGCTCAAACCCATCCTTCTCCTTTGCCCTTTTGCTGCCAGCTGGAGCCGTGTGAATTTATGAGCAGCTGAGCAGTGAGGGATGCCATCCTCTGCTGACACGGGCTGTATTTACTGAAGAGGTGGCAAGATCTCTCAGAAGTTTGGAGAAGGCTGAATTCTTGATTAGTTGTCACTAGATGGCTCAAAGGTGAAAGCAGCAGTGTCTTAAGGGAAGTAAGCTGAGCGTAATGGAAAAGCACTATTTAAAAACTCAGGCTTGTGGCAGACACCTCTCAGCAGCAATAGCAGAGCTTAGCTGCCCTTTTTGCCTTCTGAGACCACTTAAAAATAAATGTATAAAAAAATCAAATGACTTGCCAGGAGACATTTGAATTCAGAAAATGTAGCAGCATATTTCTGTCACGCTCAGCTTCTGCAGTGACATTGAACTAGATGAGAATTGTTCTGGAGTGTTTAATTTGTTATTAAATATATACGTGTTCTTTCCCATTATTTCATAAATATTTCAGTTAAGTCTGAATGCAGAAGAAAAGGTGAAGCAGGGAGCTGTTGCTGCCCAAGGGTTGGGCGGGCAGGAGGCTTTAACTCTGTAAATGTGAATTCCAAGATGAACTTGTTCTGAGTTTTCTGGTTGGGGTGGAAACTAGCTAAATTATGATATTAATGTTCATTTTGAGGAGCAAACAAGAAGCAAATAAATAAAACCAGCAACCTGGTGTTGCTGGTTAGCAGTGGAGCATGCTCATGGTGTGCCAGGGATGCTGGATGAGCTCACAGGTGGAGTTCAGGAAGTGTTTGATTCCCCTCCCTGCCCACTCCATTTCCCTGACTTTCAGCTGCCTCTTGGGGAAAACTCATTTTCTGAGCCTGCCACCTCACCTCAGACCTGCTGGTGTGCCAGGGGTGCTGCCCATCCCAGATAATTTCAGCTCATCAAAGTCCACCAGGCAAGGCTTCCGCCGAGGTACCTGGGAGTTGTATTTTTCTCATTTAGCTTCACTTTGGGGCTCTCCACTTCCTCAGCAGATGGCATTTTTATCATGTTTTTTGCAAAGTCCATATGGTCTACAAGAGAGAGTATCTCTTTAATTGTAAAACAAGACCACCTGTTCAGATTTTAATGAATGCAGTGAGCATTCGTCTCCATACATCTACTTAAAAATAGCTGCTTCAATTGAATTTAAAAAAAAAAACAAACAAAAAACTAATACTCAGTCGGGCACCAACACTTCGTCTGCTCAAATAATCAATTAATAATTAAGTGGCTAATTTTAGAAGCCCCTGGCCTTGCTGGTTCCCTCAGACCTGTGGTGATGAGAGCAGACAGTGATTGATTGCCCCGCCGATGCCGAGAGGCACAGCCGTGCTGGGGCCAGATGCTGGCAGGCTCTGAGCTGTTTACTGGGGATATTTGGAAGGTGAATGCAACTTCGTGGCTCTTCTCTGGCTCTCTCCTCTCTGTGTTGCTCCAGCTGCTCACGTGCAGCCAGCTGCAGGTATCCCTTTCCCCCTGCCTCCTTCTGAAGGATAAAATCTGGTGCTCCAAAAGGTGCCCTAATGATGGGCCAGCCTTGAAACTGTGTGCAAAAATAGACTTGAAAAGCTTTATCCACTAACTGATTCCTAATAAAAAGCCCTGCTAGAATCATTCTGCTCATTAAAATAGCAATTGCCAGTTAACTGTTTCATAGCTCCCACAGGTCTGCTGGATAGATGAAAAACTGTGGAGTTTCTTGGCTCCAGCTTTCAGAGAAGTAGAAGAGACCAAGATGTCCAAAAGCTTATTAGAGTGTTCATGCTTAATTCAAAGTCTCCTAGAAAATTAACCCATTATTCAGTAAGCCTGTTGCAATATCATGTTGTTCTACAGCTAATTAAAGTACCCAAATGGATGGAGCACAGTGGGATTTTGGTTGTTTGGAGGTTTAATATTTCAGAGGTGAGAGACACAGGAGCTGTTTGTAAGAGTGCTTGGGGCACAGCAGCTTCAGTGCTGACAGTAAGGAGGGCAGAAGCTGCCAGGTTTCAACACAACAGAGTAATTTGGCACTAAAAGTGGTGGAGAAAACTTGGTGTGGCTGCTTGGAGCATCTGCTTTTACATCTTGAGGAGGAAGAGAGCCAGAAATCCTTACCCAGAGACACCTCTGAGCTGGGCATCTTGATGCCTTAGGTTTTGATTTCTATATTTTTCAAATCCTGTACTGCCCAGTGTGTAACTCTGAAGTTTCTTGTAGCTCGTTAGCTGCTCTCTTAGGCCAGACAGACACAACAAAGCCTCTCTGAGCTGTTCAAGGGCACTCGGGCTGTCCTAGGCCCAAAAGGTGTAAACGAGGACCATGAAAGAGGTGGAGAAATTGAAGAGAGCTAAAGTTTTAATTGGTGAATTTATGCTGATATGCAAATGGACCAAACCTATATCAGTGTCAAGAACTCGTGACTCATTGTCCATCCTGGGGTCCATTTTATGGAAGCAGCCTCTGGCTCCCCAGGGTGTACCTTGAAGGCCTTCAAATAAATCCCTGCCTTTATCCCCTTACTCCTGTCTAGTCTCTGTTTCTAGGTGGCTGGGAGAATGCATCACTCTGCAGAGAGGAAAGTGCAGGAAGCAGGGAGAGGGGAAGGTGACTTGCCTGCCCACCTTGTTTTATTATTGAAGGTGTTCCTGACAGCCCCACCCTGTCCTGCCATGGCCACAAAATTAGCTCCTTAATCTGGGGAGGAGCTCCCCTTGCTGGTCTGGTGGTGGTTGCAGTAGCTTGATTGATGTAAACCTAATTATCACTCAAACCAATGGGCTTTTGAGGCAGCGGGTCTCTCGGCTGTACAGAAGACAACACCCAGCTTTGAAATGCTGTGTAAATACAAAAATTGGTGTAGCTATTGGCATTTAAATTCATTTCTGTGTAATCTTTGTGATGAACTTCCACCAGTGGGGCATTATTCTGGTGGGAGGAGGGCCAGAGCAGTTGTCAGGTTTGTTTCTGGGTATCACAAGTTGCTCGGTGAGAGAGATGTCCAGCTTGGTTTCCATGTGTGTGGCCTTCCCTCCATGTGCTTCCAGAATAGCAAGGGCTAATTAAATGAAATTCAGCATTAAATGCTTAAATTTGGGAAGGGGGAAGCTTATTACCCTTGTTGAGCTGGACAGAGTGCTGGGAGGGTGTTTGGGGCTTGGGTCTCATGAGGTTTTCTCTTCCTGTTTTTCTGTTTTCTTGGGAATTGACATTTAGTTGTGCAGAAAACAAAATGTATCACTAATTCTGCTGTGATCCCTTTTATATGGTTGTGGCACTGGGGAACATCTGTGAATTAAATCTTGAGATGAACTGGAATTTAATCTGTTCCCTCATTAGCAGAAATGCTAATTCTTTCTTGGTTGATAATAAAGTCAGAGAAGAGAAGCAAAAAACAAAGCTATGAAGGTTATCCATCCACAAGCAAGCATGACAAATGTAATCCTGCTTTTCCACAATCCAATTTAAGTAGGAAGACTGAATTTTTACCCTCGAGTTCTTCAGCAGTTTTCTGAGAGGGGACAGCTTGAAGAAGGAAAAGGAGGATGCTAGGAATTAGAAATGGCACTTGGAGGGGCTGGGCAGGGAGAAGGCAGGCAGAAAAGGTGAGAGTCCTTTTAGCTGCTGCCTTGAACGTGGGTCTTAATGTTTGCAGGAGGACACGTGTACAGGCACACACATGTGGAAACAAAAATTTCTTCCTGACCCTTTGAAGGGAGCATGGATCCTTGCAGAGTGAATTTTGGGGCTGTTTTAGGACACCTGCCTGAACACTCTTTTGCTGTAGTGCAGACTGTTTATCCCAGATGGGGCTTGAAGTGAGATGTGGAAGCTGCAGGCAGGATATTTGCTGTGGTTATTACAGGCCCTGTGCACCCTTCCCAGCTGATTAAAAGTGCTGGTAAAGTCACACTAAAGGAAACTCTGACACCTGCTAGGTTCAGCAGAAAGAGGGGAAAAGGAGAACTCTATTTACACTTCTTATACTTTATAGGGTTTTCAATTCCACCAGGGATTGGAGGACATGTCACTTCCTCCTCAATCCCACTGGAGAAAAAGGATGCTCATCAAACTTTCTCTTATCACAAAAGGAATGAAAACCAGAAAATATGGTTAAATAAACATCGACTATTTTTTACATGAAACTGTGTGAAAATTCTCTGACTCCAAGGTTATAACAGAAGGCTTAGCAAAAACCAGGACAACAATTAAATTTTCCCCCTTTTCTTGCCTGCAGATCACTGTGTTCACTACTACGACCTCCGCAACACTAAGCAGCCCATCATGGTGTTCAAAGGGCATCGCAAGGCAGTCTCCTATGCAAAATTCGTGAGCGGGGAAGAAATCGTCTCTGCGTAAGTGTTGCCTTTTTATGCAGACTAAAAACTTGGTAGCCCTCTCTTGGCAGTGCTCTTCGGGGCTGTCGAGCACGTTCACCCGCGTGGGTGGCTGCTCTCACAGGCTGCTGTGCTTTTGGGAAGCAGAGCATTGCTTTTCTCTGAGACAAAAATAGAAATTCGTTCCTGGTGTCGCTCGGTCTTGTGGAGCTAAAATGTTTAAGAGGAATATGAAGACAGCTCGATGTGGCTCCTGTTCTGCAAGCCCTGGCTTTGGGAAGCTGCAGGTGGACTTTCCTCCTGCTGTGTGCGCTGAGGATGCTCCTGACCAGAGCTCTGTGATAAAGCTGCTGGCAGAGCCCTGGGGATAATAATCTGCAGTAAAACGCAGCTAATGAGTGACAGAAGTGATCAAATGGTTCTGTTTTGTATATGGTCTGAAGAGGAGGTTTAACCACAGCCTGAGAGCCACTCAGCTAGGACTGACTGATCTGTTCTCTGGTAATTTATTACCTGCTCCATGAAGGCCCTTTTTTAGGCTTATATTTGGGTTAGAAAGTCGACAAAGAGAAGCTGTGCTTCTAACAGCATGCAGCTTTGCAGCCAGGGTGGACCATAAGATCTGCTGTGGAGGCCCTGAGGAACAATATTCTCCAGCTTCTGCCCAGTTACATGGCCAGATGTGTCTGCCCCAAAGCCAGATGTGGCTGCCTCTCTTCTAGGTAGGTTTTCAATCACATGGGACTGTGTCTGTCAGGTCATGGAGTGAAAATTGGGAATGACTGGCCCCAAGCCTCTTCAGTAAACCAGAGGTGAACCCCTCATACCTAATGGGGGAGGTGGGGGGCTGCAGAGGGATCTTGGATCTCAGCACGTTGGTGTCTAACACCTGAGGCAGCAGGGATGGATCAGAGGTGCAGATCTGGTCCCAGGAACTGTGCCTGCTGCCTTGTGTGGGCCAGTGGTCACCCAGCTTGGTTCTGTCCTGTGGGAGTTGTTACTCCTCACATCTGCTTATGGTGGTTTTTAGCTGTTCTAAAGTCCTGTTCCAGAGCCAGGAAAGACGAGAGAGGCCTGCAGGTTTTGTTTTAAGGTTGTTTATTATTTTTTATCTCTCAGCTAGCCCTCAGCTTCAGCTGTGGTCTGAGCACCAGCTGAAACCCTGCAGGAACTGCCCCTGGTCAGGTGGTTCTGTCCCTTTTGTACCTGTATCCCAATCCAACCACTGCCCGAAACGTTTTATTATATACTGTAATTTACCAATACATTTCCACTAATTCTAACATGTCATTTTCTACCTTTACCAATCCGAATGTGCCACCGTCACCAAGAAACATGGAGGAGAGAGGAGAAGAAGGAAAAAGAGTGACCCCACCCCAAATCCTCCATTTTGGCTCCTCAGTCCTCATTTAAAAAATCTAAATTCTACATTTTCACCCTGTGATAAATTAAGCTACTAATATGTTCCAAACTGTGGTGTTTTGTAGTTCTTCTCGTAATGTCGGTAGTTTCTCCCAAAGGCTAAAATCAAAAGCTGTATTATTTTGGGCTTTCTGCCAGGGTCTGAGACCCCCACGCTGAGGTCTCCGACACCCCAGGGCAGCCAGAGGCATGTCCTGGACTCCAACACTGTCCCATGTTTTTACCCAGTGAAAGTGAGCATTTTAAGGTATTCAGGCTGCAGGGGAGTTACTCTGAGCTGAGCTGCATGTTGGAGGATTCCCTGGTGGCTTCTGGTACTGTTTATATTTAATCAGCTTCTCTCTTCTTACTTCTATTAACATTATAACTCTATAAGGCTGCAAATTCATATCTAGAACACAGAGAAAATGAAATTTAATGCTTTGAACCAAGTCTCTGTTAGAGAAAGTGTTTAATAGAAACAGGAGGAGGCTGGGAATGTTTTACAGCCGTAATCAAGTGGAGCATCATTTCTGGGGTGTTTTAGGACAGAATGGCCCTGTTCTGCTTGGGCCAGCATTCTGAGAAAGCATCTCCCAAAGTTTTGAGGGGAGTTATCGATAGAGCTGTTAGAGCTGTCAGACTTGGACAGGCAGCAGCAGGGTGAGGGGATAACTGAAGGGTTCACCCACCTCCTTCTGTGTGAGCAGGGAGAAACGTCAGAGCAGATTATTCTTCCTGTCTTTCCTTGTGCAATCTGAGTAGAGGCCACAGCAGTGGTGATTCTCAGAAATCGAGCACTGATTTAAGAAAAAATTATATGTGTATTCAGATTCTCCAGATTTCCAGCGAAAGCTGTTTTATGGATTGCATTGATTTTTCTTTGCCTTGTAGAGTTAGGTTTTGACCTCGGGGTGTTCAGCACGGCCTGGTATTTAGCACAACACATTGATTGCAGTGCTGATTTACAGGGAGAGATTGAACACAGCAGCACATCCGAGGTGGTTCTTTGGAGAGGACGTGAAACCACGAGAGCAGTGGAACACCACCAGGATCAGTGACCTTTTTCTCTCCTTGCACTTCAAGGGTGGATAGCTTTCTTCTCTCACATTACTTAGCAATGTAAACGTGGCTAGAGCTTGATGGGAATTGGTTAACACTTAAAAACTTTCTGTTAGTAATAGAATTAAGTGTTTTTATTTTAATGAAGACCCCTAGTATGTATGCCAGTAAAATACAGAGGTTCAGTGTGTATCTGAGGTTTTCTTGATGGGTAGCTAAGAGCAGCAGCTGTCGTAGGAATCTGACAGCTTGTGGACCAGGGATTAGTCTTTTGCTGCATTTTCCTGGCTGCAGAGAAATTTAGTTTCCAGGCAACTCTGAAGCTTTTAAAAGCAGCATTTTAAAAATATACAGCTGTCCTAATAGCACAGAAGGCACCTGCCTGTAATTGTGGGCCAAAAAAAGCAGGAGGGTACACCTTTTTGCCTTTTCTGAGCTGTTCCCCTGAGAGTAAGGACAAGGGAAGGGAGAGTGAGCAGCAGCCTGGGGCAGGGACAGATGTGCAACAAGCACCAGGCAGAGAAGCTGAATGCTCTGTTTTGGGCTCCCCATTCTGACCTGGGGTTAGGAATGCACTCCTGCTTAAGTCACAGTTCTACAGATAAAATTCATGCTTTCTTTCCGATCTGACCTCAAACTAACTAATAATACTGCCTAACAAATCTTGCTGCAGCTCCCTTATCGCTCCTTTATCATTCCAGCTGTCACTGAGGACTGAGATAAGCTTTTCTGCAGGATAGCACGAGGTGCATCTCTCCTCTTTGGTGCTATATTTTTAGGTAAATGGAGCACTGGTGTAGGGCTGGTGTCTTACGTCATTGGTAATATTTGATGGATGTTGTGTGATTTGGGACTTTTTTTCCTTTCAGCTCTAAATATTCAGGGAGCAGCAAGGTTGGTGACATGGCCTGTGTGGGGAGCATTGCCTGCTTCCCATCCCTGCCACCCCGGATCTGACAGGCCCTGCTCCCACTCCCTTCACAGTGCAGGGATCAGAACAGCACTGCCCCTTTCTTTAAAAAGGCTTCCTGGGGCTTCAGTCCCACCATTTATTCCCCAACTCTGTATCTCAGCAAGTGCCAGAATACCAGAGCCATGTAAGCTGTGATTGCTAGGAAATAATGCCTGAAAAGTGAGAGATTATGTTCATGTCTCTTCAGCTTTGGGGGAAGAAATTAATCCTGTATCTCCTGGAAATGTGGGATCTTCCTATTTATATGAGGTCTGCCAGGCAGCGGAGATTGCTAACCCCAAAGGCAAAATGTTTTCTCACAGTAAACAGAAAAACAGTTTGAAGGCAGGTATATTTGCATGTGGGGGAGCCATAGAAAACAATGCTTGTGATTTAATCCCAACCTATTTTGTATATTTTGAATAGTAATATCTAGCTTTCCCTGACGAGGTGAAAAAAGTAGAAGCTGAAGTTCTGTATCCATGCAGTCTCGATTACACAGGAGAAAAACAGATTTAATTTTAACAGCAACTCTGAGCCCCCATAGGTTTTTCTGTGCTGCTGCTTGGTATTGGGCAGGAGGAGGAGAACATGCTTCAGGGCTGCTGGGGAGTGAGGAAACTGCTTCCTACCCAAGCCCTGGAAAGACATGAATGAGAGTTGCAGCTGGCATGCTGTAAAGGTTTAAAAAATAAATAACTTTGGTGCGTGCTGGATCTGTGAGGATCTGGAGGAGGCAGTGATAGCCCAAAGGCCATACGGTTCAGTGGAGGGCTCTGCAATTGATAGGGGAAAGGCAGAGTAATACTTCAGGGAAGTTTTTATTCGAACGTGTAATGTGTTTTGACAGGCTTTTAAAATGAGGTGATACCTTTCTGAGCTCAAGCTGAGCTGCGTGTGATTGAAAGTGGGATAAAATCTCCTCTTGTGCGCTAAGGCTGCCTACATTTCCATTGGCATTGGAGCATTGAGGAGCAGGGTGGCCGGGGAGCAGTTCCTGCCACATGGCAGCAGGGTGAATTTAAGTATTGTTTTCAGGTCAACAGACAGTCAGCTGAAGCTGTGGAACGTGGGGAAGCCTCACTGCTTGCGCTCCTTCAAGGGTCACATCAACGAGAAGAACTTTGTCGGGCTGGCGTCCAACGGAGACTACATTGCCTGTGGTGAGTAGAGCAGCCACCCTGCCCTGCCGAGGGGATTCCGGCAAGCTGGGGCCTCACCAGCTCCAAAGCACAGCAGCACTTGTGCTCTACAGCTGCCTGGGCTTTTTAACAGAAAATTTGTCTGAATTTCCACCCTCCTTCCCCTTAGCAGCCCTGACCCGAGGGGGTCTGTAGATGGTTTTCTTCCACTGCAGATGAGTTGTTTGTGCATGATGATTCAGGCTCGCTGTCATCAAAATCAACTCCTAACGTCGTTGCTCTTGATATAATTCCTGTCTTTCAAGATTAACAACTGGCACATCCTCATGCATCACCAGTAGCCTGGGCCACAAGAGGATCCAGTACTTGTCACTTAGTGTGGCGTTCTGCGTGGTGAAGCAGCAGTGCCCTCACAGCAAACAGCTCCTTTGGAAGACTGACTCATTAGCTACTCCTTTGGCTCTTCCTGTCCTCTCACTGCCTAAGTCAGGCTGTCGGAGCTCTGTAAATCCACAGCTCTGGGTGGGAAGGCAGTGACAGGCTGCTGGTAGCTGTGGGATGAGCAGGACAGCTGTGCCAGCTCTGAAGGGAGGACCTTAGCTTGTGTGTTCTCTGATCTCTGTGCAGCTTGCAAGGCAGAAATTGGGATGGGTTTCTAAATAAAGCCTGTGCAGTCTAGTGTCTCTCACTTAAGCCTCCACGGACCAAATTGTCATACTTGATTATGGCAGGCAAAACTTTGATAGTGCTACCTGAGCTTTGAGCTGTGGCTCTGGGCAGGCTGCATGTAGCAGCAGTTCCTGTGGTAGTGCAGATGCTCTGCTCAAAATGCTCTGCCCTGAGGAAGTTGTGGACGGTTCTTGGGATCCTGTGGGTTTTGCAGGCATTGCTGCATGCTGCAGTTGTTTGGGAATAAAACCGTGTCCTATTATTAAGTGTGATGGAAGTTTGCTGTGGAGCACTTCCACCTTCCAGGGCACCATGAGCACGACGACAACTACAAGGAAACGCCTGGGCTTGTCTGAAGCAATGAAAGAGCTAAGAACCCTTATTTCTGTTTGTCTTACCAGAACCTAATCCTTTACGCTTATATTTTTTTATTTCTAGGAAGTGAAAATAATTCCCTTTACTTATACTATAAGGGCCTCTCAAAGACACTGCTGACGTTCAAGTTTGATACAGTCAAAAGTGTCCTGGACAAGGACCGGAAAGAAGATGACACAAATGAGTTTGTGAGCGCTGTGTGCTGGAGGGCACTTCCAGATGGGGTAAGCTTTCTGCTCGGGTGCAGAAGGGAGGCCTCCTGCTTTCTCCCAGCATAGCCTTGCTGAGGGTTTGACTGCATTTGGTATTTTCCTGTTCGTGGGAGAATTAAGGGTATTTGCAGGTCGCTGTAAGAACCCTGATGATTTGCAGGGTAACTGAAATGCTGGGGAAGAAGAGACTGCTGTGATCTTAACTCTTCCACCTGACTGTTTGAATTTCTCAATGTGGCATCTGAAGTCCCAAAAGCAGCATTGTATTTCTGGCACTTGGTGGTTTTTGGGGGTGCATTTAGTGGGGGTTTTGTTGCTTTAATGACAGCGCCTGCAGATACTCATTGTGTCTCAACGTTGCTGTGTCTGTCTGGGTTTGCTCATTGGAATACAGCCTTTGTGTTTAGATGAGTAGATCTTAAAGGATCTCCTTAAAAGAGGTGAGTGCAGGCTGCAGTCACCTCGGTGACTGTTCAGCAACACTGAATTCACATCCCTGGCATGTGTCCTGATGTGGCAGGCAGGCCTGATGCAGCTTTTGTGAGTGTGGCCTTTCAGAACGGGGCTGCCCTGGACAACAGAACGCTGCTTTTGACCTCAGAGTGCTCTTGAAAAGCTGGAATAAACCAAATGGAGCAAGTCACTCTTGTTTGTACAAGGTTTGCAGATCAGATGCTTACTGGGCTTGTTGGGAGGGGGCAAAAAGGAGTTGATCTAAATGCAGTCTTCCAAGTAGCTGAAGTGAAATGTTGCCTAAGGGCTGTCCTGAGATGCTGCAGCTCTTTGGAAAGGTAACTTCTCCCAGTCTGCTTTCTGAATGTGCAGACACTGCCCCAACAACCGTGATTCAGTTGTCACTGACACAAACTCACTTTGGAGTCAAAACAAAAATAAACCCCCGTGTCTGGAGCTGCCCTTCGTGTTTAAAAGTAAGAAGTGTGTGGATACAAATATGCTGTAGCAAGAGCTTTTCTTGCTACTCTCCTGTCCTGTGTGAAACTTTTCTTTCTCATAGAAGCTATCAGTAGAGTTTCTGTAAATTGTGAACACCTGCAGATTGTTTATAATACAGTAGGAAAATATTTCCACAATGGATGTTTTAGAACTTTAGCCAATCACCCCAAGGGGGTCACTGATCCTTTAACCAATTAGGCTATGAAGAATAAGGTCTGTAAAAGAGTTGGGAAAAAATTCAATGAGTCAATCTTGCTGCACCATTCCCTGCCTCTCGGATCTCTTTCCTCTCTCCTACTACTGCAGGATACAGCACCAGAAGTGGGCTGTTGTGGTTTGAACAGGGGACATGAGACTCAGTGATGTAGGATCAGCAGCTTCTTTCTGGCTGGGGATTTAGGAGGGCTCGCTGTATACGTGTCTCAGGTGAAAAGCAGCTGTTCAGAGTTTGGTAATTTGTCTTTCTGCTGGATAAAAACATTCTCTGGGAACCTGTGTGCCCTGAAACACCCCTCCTTGAACTGCCTTCACTTCAGTGTTTGGGTTGTCTTGCCCACCACTCCTACAGGCAGGAACAGAGATGCCTCACCCCTGGGGTTGTGTCTGTTGCCATCCACTCCTTTAGCAGCCTTTTCTCTGATAAATGTGGTCTGATAGAACTTCTGCTTAAGCAGCTGAGAAACTTCTAAGCAGTCACCAAGGGCTGTCAAGCAATTCTTCATCATCAGGATGAAAAATATTATACAAAAATGTAGTAGTTCAATCAGGCCCGTCAAGATCTCACCAAATAATGTTCAGGCTTCACTCCATTAAGCAGCATTCAAAATCCATGCTGTTCTGGTCTTTTTTTTTTTTTTCTCTAGCATTCATCTACTTTTCCCTTTGCTGCTTCTAAATGAGCCTGTTTCTCCTGTGGCAGCCCCTGTACCTGGCTCTAGCTTTTAAGGAGAGCAGCAAAAAGCTGCCTGCGAGTGGGTTTTGCCTCTGCCCATGGTACACACCAAGCAAGCAGCCTCGCTTGCTTCTGCCAAGAGGTGTGCTGGTGAAAGCACAATAAAGGACACTTTTACACCTGCTAGGTTCAGCAGAAAGGAGGGGAAAGAGAGACTTTATTTACATTTCTGATACTTTATAGGGTTTTCAATTCCACAAGGGGTTGGAGGACATGTCACTTCCTCCTCAATCCCACTGGAGAAAAAGGATGCTCATCAAACTTTCTCTTATCACAAAAGGAATGACAAACAGAAAAGACAGTTAAATAAACACTGGCCATTATTTACATGAAAGTGTGTGAAAATCTCTGACTCCAAGGCTAAAACAGAAGGCTTAGCAAAAAACAGGACAACAAAGAGGCCTCAGTGTTTCCTTGCACCCTATCTTTTCACTGATCCAGCTGCACATTCCTCTGCCCTTCTACTGGTGTAGCAGTCCTCTCTGACCTAATTGAGACTTTGCTCATGTTCTTAGGAAATTAAATTACTGCACAGCCAAAGGTCAGTTATGTCCACGAAGTCTTACTCCAATGACGAAACTCTCCTATTCTCCATTTTGATAATGTTTCTTTTAAGTTGTCATGATTTTTTTTCAAATGAGCTTCGCATCATAGACAGGCTTCCCTAAAAGCTGACTTTTTTTTCNAGGAAGTGACATGTCCTCCAATCCCTTGTGGAGTTGAGAATCCTATAAAGTATGAGAAATGTAAATAAAGTCTCTCCTTTCCCTCCTTTCTGCTGAACCTAGCAGGTATGAGAGTTTCCTTTATTGGGCTTTTACAGGCACAATGTCTGACTCCAAAAATGTAAATTATCAGAAGGTTAGCAGAAACAGGACAACAGGCCTGTGCCTCGTAGTGCTGCCAGCATCTGCAGGATTCGGGGAACCCACAGCCTATTTCCAGCTTCATTACAATTTTGAGTCACTCTGCCTTAGTTTCCTAAATATAAGAGTTGCCACCTACCTCTCACCGCTGGCTGTGATCCCACCTCTCTGTGAGGGGCTGTGGGAGCAGCTCCAGGCCAGCAGCCCGNCCAGACACAGGAGTGCTGTGGGTTCTCTGTTCTCCATCTCTGGCTGGGAAAGCTGCCCCAGCTCCACGGGCAGCACCGTGAGCGGGTTCTGGGGTGTGTTGTCCTGTTTTTGCTAAAGCCTTCTGTGTATAATATAGAGTCAGAATTCTTTCTCACACAGTTTCATGTAAACAATAGCCAATGTTTATTTAACTGTCTTTTCTGTTTTTCATTCCTTTGGTGATAAGAGAAAGTTTGATGAGCATCCTTTTTCTCCAGTGGGATTGAGAAGGAAATGACATGTCCTCCAATCCCTTGTGGAGTTGAGAATTCTATAAGATAATGATGTATGTAAATAAAGTTGCTCTATTCCCTCTTTCTGCTGAACCTAGCAGATGTGAGAGTTTCCTTTATTATGGTTTCCCAGACACAGGAGTGCTGTGGGCACTCTGTTCTCCATCCCTGGCTGGGCTGGTGCCAAGCATCTGCCTCATCTCCATGCTCTGGTCACCGGGCAGCATCCTCAGTTTGTTCTGAGGGCTGGGAGGTGCCAGCACAGCCTCTCCCCAGGGCTCCCCCGTGGAAAGCCACTCTCTTTCCATACAGTGCTGTTCTCAAGGATTGTTCTTTAATTAACCTTTTGAGACGAGATGAGTAAGTTTCAGATCTGTCAGTTATCTTGGGAAGCATGAGTACATGTACTCCTTCACTTCACTTCACTTAAGTGCAAAATCCCCGATCCTAATTAAAACTTGACTAAAACTTTCAGCATAAATGTCATTGATTCTTTCTTAAATCTATTTTTATGTAATTCAGGCTTTTGCTTCCTCCTGAGCCTAAGTCAAGCTGTGCCAGCAGCCCTTGCCAGAACCCATCTTTTTATTTTTTCCCTTCTGCATTGCTTTTTCTTTACTTACAAAGATGCAGAGACCTTTTTTCTGGAGCTGTCACCTTTCCAACTCAAAGGTCCAGCAGCTCCTTCTTTTTACCTATATCAAAGCCATAACGAGGAAGAGAAATTATTCTCCCTAACGAGGAAGAGAAATTATTCTCCCTAAGTGCTTATTAGCATTTTGCACCAGGTTTACTCACTTCTCAGTTCATAGAAGTGTTTAGAAATAAGCAGTAGCTCTGTTAGACTCTTTGGAAGAAAACAGGCAGACAAAAAGCCTCCCAGCAGGCCAACTATGAAGCAAACCTCTGATTCTCACAGTGCTGTGTTTTGGACAAAGGCAAAGAGGCTGTTGGATATTTTTTAAATAGCACCTGCTTATTGTTTGTGGGGAAAACCATTTCTCCCTTCTTGTTTTATGCTGGAAGTTGATCAATATTTAAAAGAAGAGAAAGCTTCAGGATGCTTTTGGCCTAAGTGATTTGATAAACATCAGTTAGACATGGAGATGCTTTTCAGAACATTCCCTGGACCAAATCCTTTAATTTCCCGAGTCAAGGATTTTACGATCCATTTTAAGCAGCTTGATTTGAATCAAGAATCCAGTCTTGAGATTGAAAACAGCAGTCTCCTGTTTTAGTAGCATGTAAAAAAGGGATGCTCTTGAATACAGGGATGCTCTTGCATAGGGAAAGGAAATCACAGTGGTGGCACCAGCTCAATTTAAGTGGGTAGAGATGCCTTTTGTGTCTTGGAAGGGTCACTGCAGTTATGTCTGGGTGTGTGGGTCATAGCTGGAGGAGATTGGTTCGTGCTTTGCTTTCCCTTCTGTGTCCTGCAGGATGTTTTCCCCTTCCCTAAAGGGGACACGTGTTGTTTGGACTTGCTCTGCCCTCTTGCACCTCAAGTAGCCCTTCTGCCAGGCACAGTTAGTGTTTCTCAGAAAGAAGCTCTTAAAAGAGAGACCAAGGCTGAACCTGCTCCCAGGACAGCAAAAAGGTATTACAGCTGAACAGAGAAGTAATTTGATTATGTAGATTAAGCATGGCTCAATCTATCATAATCACTGTAAAGAAACCATTTAATTTGGTACCTGTTTGCACAAGTATTCATGACTGCTGATAAGCAGGTTACCAGGGAAGGATTTCACAAGCAGAAATGTCGAGGCTTTGATACCAGTGAGGAGATGAAGATAAGAACAGGAGAAAGCCATGCAAATTAGCTTAGGTAAAGCTTTATAGACATTTTTTTCTTTCGGAGGAGTAAAGAAGGGAAATCCATTGGGAAGAGTGCTGCAGTCTTTAACCCAAGAGCAGGTGGGTGGTGGGGCTTACTGGATGGGTGCAGAGGTCTCCAGTGGTAGGAAAGCATCTCCTCTGCCTGAGTAGAAATCCATGTATGTGTTTCCTTCCTTCCTCACTCCTCCCAAATAATTTAAATTCATGGGGGTCTCAAAGCAGTCATCTAACCCTGGGTGAGAGAAGGCAGCTCTGGGACTCCAGGCTTCAGCTTGGCTTTGGGCATTGCCCTGTGATGGAATTATCTTCATAATTAGCCCTGCGTGTCTGAACTTCTCTTTGTTCATCTACGAGGATGAAATATTCCCTTCCAGTAGGTTTTTGGTGCAGCTTTTCAGAAAACAAGCTTTTCTTCTGTTTATTTTTCCTTTCTTCTGAACATTCAGCTTTGTTTCTTAATGATGTCTGGCTTGGGTTCTATAAATAGAAACCTGTAATTGTAGCAACTGGAAGTTGGTCATTAATAGAGCTGCAGTCTTGTTCACTGATGAAAAGTAGCCATCCTTTGTTTCCCACTAGCCTTAGAAATGGTACACAGTGTACACAGGAGCTAGTCAGGGGCTCTTGTAATTTACAATCAGCAAATTGGCTCCCTTCACAGGAATTAATTTAGCCAATACAAATTATTCCGGGAAGTGATTCATTGCCACTTTAAAGCGCTAATTAATTTGGGTGACTTATGAACATTAAAAATGAAACCTCCTTTGTCATTCCCAAGTAACCGAATGCTAATTTGGTGTCATTCTTAAGTAACTTGTATCAGCTGTACCTATATCTCTTGTAGCTTGAAGTACAAATTCCAGTGGGATTTTGGGGGGAGGACCAGTAGCACTTGATACTTCCTTGTTTCTCTTGGCTGCTGAAATTTTAAAGTCTCAAAATCGGTGAGAATTTTGACTTCCAGCTTCAGCTCTGTGGTGTTTTATTTTTATAGCATCCTCAACTTACCTGTTCAGATGTCAGGAAATATTAGAAACCTAAAGTTTAGGAGATAAATGCCTGCCTGGAGTGATGAGACCCCAGCTGTCCCCTGCCTGCCTCCCATAGCAGCTGTGCCACAGGTCACAGCATGAGGGATTTTCTGGAAGGGCATCTGCTGTTTTCTGACTCCTCCTTTCTTTCCTAGACCAGGACTGGCCTGTAGCATTTGTGTGCAGCGTCTCCCAAGCCAGTACCCTTGCAGGTTATCCTCCAGGGCAGTCCCATGTTGCCCTGGTTTTTGCTAAGCCTTCTGTTTTTAGCCTTGGAGTCAGATTCTTTCTCACAGTTTCATGTAAATAATAGCCAGTGTTTACTTAACGGTATTTTCTGGTTTTCATTCCTTTTGTGATAAGAGAACTTTGATGAGCACCTTTCTTCTCCAGTGGGATTGAGGAGGAAGTGACATGTCCTCCAAGCCCTTGTGGGGTTGGGAATGGTATAAGACGTGATATATGTAAATAATAAAAGTCTTTTCCCCTCCCTTCTGCTGAACCTGGCAGGTGTGAGAGCGTCTCTTATTGTGTTTTCCCAAACACAGTCCCACACCACTGCTTCATGCTGGGAACACAGAGGTCTTCATCTTCATCCTTGTGCTTGAAATGCACGGCAGTTCATGGAAGGCTGAGAGTGACCAGCTTCTAAAAAAACTCAAGATGTGGCTTTGATCGGGTTTATTCTCCTGGTTTTTTCCTCCCCCACCTGAAAATCTTTAAAGGTTTTTCTCCCTCCTGTGATAGCCTGCATGCTGCAAGGCTGGCTGTGTGGTGGCTTCCCACTCCTCTTGACGTGCCCTCTGCTCTCTGGCCATTGGCAGTGCTTTAAACACAGAGCTTTTCTTAGACTTTTATTTTGCACTTTCCTTAGCTAGTAAATATATTTGATTTCTCCTCCATCTACCTTTTTTGTGTCTACTGCTCCCTTACTCATTTGAAAATCTACAATTGTCTTTAAAAGCAAATGGAACCTGGAACATCAGAATGTCATACATGCTTGATTTTTCCCCCCTGATTTTAACATATAGCACACTGTATATATTGGTTTACGTGCTGCTTGAAAACTATTTCCTTATGCAGAATAATTTCTACTTGCAGATAAAAGATGGCACAAGTTGAGTACGTATGATCCTTTGTGCTGAACATGCTTGTATCCTTTCATATCCATATCTCTTCAAATGCTCTATTTTGGGCTCTATTTTTTCTGTGGCTGAGGAGAATTAATTAAAAAATACTCAGGTATTTTTAAAATAATTTTTTAAATAATTTTAAATAATTTTTTAAAAAACAGTATTTTTTTCCCTGTCAGAAACCTTGGAGACAAAATGTGAAGAACTTTTTGGGGAGTAAAAAAATCATACTCTTACTATTAACAGTTTGTGCATTATATTGAAATCTCAGTCTGTTGACACCTGGATCCATGTGAAAGACCATCTTGATCATGTGATTATGCAAACGACCAGTTTTACGAGGAAATGTTTAATTTTGTGCGTTCTGTAGAAGAAATAAAACACTGCTAAATGTTCTTTCCTTACTGTCTCCTCCCTGGTTGCAGGATACCAGCGAGGACATGCCCACACCACTGCCACAGGGGTGCAGGGAGCCAGGAGATCCCCTGATAACCCAGCCCCTGCCCAGGGTGTTTGGGGACAAAAGCTTTGATTGCACCATTAATGTTGCTGTTTCAGGGCTCAGGGTGGCCCAGCACCTGTGCTAACTTTTCCTTTCTGAGGTGCAGGACACAGGGGCTGAGTCTGGCACTTCTGTTCATCTCTGGAAGTTCAGGTCCCCTGTGCTACTGCAGCACTCTGATATCATTGGAGCTTCTATTTTAAGAATAGCTTCTTCAAGGAATGTAGGTGGCTGGGTTTTTTTCTCCTTTGTTGGTTTGAACTTTACATTTGCAAACTCAGTTTCTCTCCTTCTGCAAGATGAGGCACTTTTTTTTTTCTTGCATAATCACAGAAAATCGCCACCGGGTCAATGTTGTCTTGGAGTGAAGATGAAAGTCCACCCTGTTTCCTGAATGAAGACAGTATTTACTCTTTCAGGCTTTTCCAGGTGATATTTGCTCACCAGTGCATCTCTTCTAATGGCAGGAGCAGTAGAGATTGTGCTGTAGATAGAACTGAGGCCCTTCTTAGTGGGATCATCTTTCCCAGACGGAGTGGATGACACAGTGCCCGACATCACCGAGTGCTGTTGACATTTTAGTTCCAGGAGCTGATCCCAACAGTGCAGCTGTAGAGGTAATGGATTGCAGATCACTGCTGGTGCAAGCAGAGGTCTGAACAAGCTCTTGTTGTTTCCTAAGCTTTAAAAAATAAGAGCATCCCAGTGCAGTTGCAGATCGTGTTGCTGTGTTGCACACGGTGAGCTGGGGACGCAAAGAAGTCTCTCTGTAGCTGTCAGTAAACTTCTAAGTGGATGTTTTTCTCCTGTGGGCACTCAGCTGCTTTAGTAACCATCAATTCTTTATTCCAGTATCAGTTCTGTGACAGATGAACCGAAATCAGGAATTCACATGGAGCCTGGACTTCATTTCCAGCTCCATGCTCAGCTTGCTTCTGACCCATAATGTTGCAAGGTGCAGCAGGATGTATCATGTGGCCCTTGTATCAGCTCTGTCCCAAACACCACAGCCTCAAAGAGAATTATTTGTGTTGCTTATACTGGAGTGGGGTTAAAACAAAGAGCAGGTTCACATTCAGAAAGCACTTGCTTTTAGAATTAAATGATTGGACAACTGTACTCCCTTTCCATCCAGTCTCAGCAGTGCTGCTGTTGGGCCCCCTCGTCTGGACTCTGATACGAACCCTGTTGGGCTCTAAAGCATTATTAAATAATTTATTAGGCTGTTGTAAGGTTTGGGGGGTTTCAGATGATGCCTGGAAAGCTATTTATCATGAAGTGTAAGCTTCTCTCTTACCATGCCTTAGCTTAGCAGTGTGCCTTTGTCTCATGGCAATTCAGCTGCTGTGGGAGTTAGAGGTGGTGGGCATGCTCTCCCTGCCCTCCTACAACTCAGCCTTTGGGCAGGAAGGCTCATTCTTAGTATTTTTGGGGGGTCTTATAATCACAGAATCCTGGAGTAGTTTCAGTTGGAAGGCACATTTCGAGACCATCAGTCAACACGAGCACCTTCCATGAGAGCAGATTTGCTCCAAGTCCCGTCCAGCCCGGCCTTGAACACTCCCAGGGATGGGGCTTCCACCACGTCTCTGGACAATCTGTGCCAGCTCATTGTTAAAAACCTTCTTCATGATAGCTGTTCTAAATTGGCCCTCTTTTAATTTAAAACAGTTCTCCCTTGTGCTGTTGCAACAGAGCCTACTAAAAAATTTGTCCCCATCTTTCTTAAAAGTTCCTTTTGAATACTGCAAGGCTGCAGTAAAGTCTTCCTGGGGCCTTCTCTTCTCCAGGCTGAACAACCCCACCTGCCCTCACAGGAGAGGTGTTCCACTGTTGTCCTGCTTTTGCTAAAGCCTTCTGTGTATAATATAGAGTCAGAATTCTTTCTCACGGAGTATCATGTAAACAATAGCCAATGTTTACTTAACTGTCTTTTCTGTTTTTCATTCCTTTGGTGATAAGAGAAAGTTTGATGAGCATCCTTTTTCTCCAGTGGGATTGAGGAGGAAGTGACATGTCCTCCAATCCCTGGTGGAGTTGAGAACCCTATAAAGTAGGAGAAATGTAAATAAAGCCTCTCCTTTTCCCTCTTTCTGCTGAACCTAGCAGGTGTGAGAGTTTCCTTTATTGTGTCCTTTACTGGCACATTCCACCCCTCTCATCAGCTTTGTGGCCTCCTCTGGACCCACTGGCCATGATGTGTGGTGTCCTGGAGCAGACCCCCCTGAAATCAGTGGGTCCCAGCAGGGTCCTGGCAGGTTCTGTAGCTACTGAGCCAACATTGCCTGACCTCAAGCTCTGACTAAAGCTGGTTCCCTCTGAGTCAGAGCATCTCCTACATGAGCAGCCTTTGCTTTACTTTCCTCTGCTAGGCTCATGCTGGCTTTCCCTGTGTGCAGTGCCATCTGCTGAAGTCCCCGGCTGGCACAAAGTGCCGGTGAGATGAGGTCTGAGCGGGCAGTGTTCAGTGTGCTCCAGAGCAGATGAAGGGCTCACTCCAGAAAGGAACTGCAGGGGACAACACTCTGTGTCCCAACACTCACTGCCAAAGCAGGACTTGGGTTTCAGAGAAGCAAAACCAAAGCAGGAATGAGGTAGGCTTTGAAATGCCATTGGCACGGAGTTAATCACTGCCTTTGAGGACTGCTTCTCCATGCAGGTGCAGAATTCCCCCACAAGGGTGGTGGTCTGCTGTCACTGCTGTTTGAATTTGGTTTAGAACCTCGTTCCCTCTAACAAGGGGCACTGCTTCAATTAAAGTTAAAACAACCTCACAATATTGTGGTTTTCTTTGGTTTTTTTCCCCCCATTCTTCAGTGCTAATATCGATGGCAAGTCCTGCCAGGCCACCACCATTCAGCAGTCACAATTCATGAGCTGCATCAACCTTTTGCTCTAGCATTCCTAATTAGGCAATTTTAATGACAGGATTTAATGTTTTACAGAGTCTAAATGAAGTGGAAAAAATATGAACTGATTTTTTTTCCTTTCCAGCACAAGATTTTGATCAGATAATTTAACCTCTGGGTGAAATGCAAGTAGGAGCATTTATGCATAGGTGGTTTTCTCTGCAAAAGCTTTACTTTATGTACGTCTGTGCATTAATAGAGTTACTGCTTGGCTTTGGGTATCCATTCTGAAGGTTTTTGTGTGCTCTCTGCCCTTCTGTTGTCAGTACCAAAACCCCAGAGCCTTTTGAAATCCACTAACTTGTGACCAGCTTAATGCCAATTGCGTTGCATGTTAATAAAGCAAGAATAAAGGCTTGCAAAACCAGCTGCTCAGACCGGTTTTCTAACAGCAACACAGATTGGTATCCTTTTAACCTATTTAAATTTCTGTTGGTGGTGTTCTGCTCTAATTCTAGGTAATGCTTGATGAGTTAGGTATGTGCACAGAGTGAAAATGGTCGCTCCTTTGAAGGCAATCTTGAATTGAAACTACGTGATAGGTAATTAGGAGACATAATTGTTTTATATAGGTTACACACAGAATTATAATCATCAGTCTTTTCTAAAGAAGAGAAAGCCAGTATGACGGGGAAGTTATGTTTAGTAATGTAATGAGTGCCTTTTGGACAGAAATGGCACTGTTAAATTTGGGGTTGTGCAGCTGACGGGAGCTCACCCTCACACGAGGTGTTTTGAATTCTGCGAGGGAAGTGCTGCTTTAAATAATTATGTCTCTTATGGTATTGTGTGTCATAAGCACTTCCAAAACGCTTCTCTAGTTGCTAAAGCCAGAGAGAAATGAGATGTTTGGTGCAGTAGTGGGTTTTTTTAGTTTTACTTTAGGATGGCTGAAGTGAATCTGAAGTTAAGCAGAGAGGTGTAGCTGGGGCAGCCCGAGGAGCTGCAGCTGAGGCAGAGCCTTGTCTCCCAAATACTTACAATAACTAGAGATTCTGGAGGGAAAATAAGTAATATTACATATACCGGGAAGAAAGTTTGGTTCAGATCCATGAAATAAATAAATAAAAGTTCCTTTTACCTGTAATCTTGCAGAGAGCACATAAATTAACTGCAGTAGGAGGAGGAGAAGCTGCATCCCTCCTCACTACCCACGCTGGCAGAGGCTCAGCATCACCAGCCAAGAATCCTCCTGTTAATCAGGCACACATCATTCTTTCTTCCTAGTTTCCAGGTTGATCAATTGAGACCTTGTTGCCTTTTTTCTTCCGAGAAGGACCTACAAAGCAGATTGCTCTGGCCAAGTTTCTTCCAACCCCTAAATAACAGCAAGCTGCTCTAGTCTGAGGAGTGTGTGCTTGGGGGATATCTTGACTTGTTCTGAGTGAAATATCCTTGGTTAAAATAGGTTAATAGTTCTCTGCATGTCTTGCTTCACAACTTGCACAGTAGCTCCAGCATTTGAAAAGAGAAATTTGGGCCAGCAGGAGTAACAAAAAAAGAGAGAAAATGACTTGAAAATGAAATACAAATATCCTTCTTTAATACAAAGGGATTCAGCTCGTTGCTGGTTTTCTGTTTTTCTCAGGTTCATGCTTTGCTTGACAATGCAACAGAAGAAATTTAAATTGTTGGGAAACACGTGAAAAAAAACCCTGTGGTTGTTGGGAAATTGGAGGTAGAATGGGAGTTAGCAGCTTATGAAACTTTTCCTCTGATGTTAGAGCAGGCAGCAGCCAGCATTGGGAACTCGGGAGTTTTCTTTGTTTCAAAACTTGAGAATAGGAGTAGGCTTATGGATGTATTTTCAGTCAGGCTGGGGCTTCTCTATTGATTTCAGATAGCACATGGATGTGGAATTGGAGCCCAGCTCATCACACATCAAAGTTAATGAAGTAATGAATGTGACACCAAAGGCCAGTGTCTCTGTCTCTCCTTATCCTCACAGACACGTACTGTGCATGGTGCTGTGTGGGTGGCTTTTTTTTTATTTTAGAGGTCATTCCATTATATTTTAGAGGTCATTCCATTATCTAAATCTCCTGCTTGGATGGTGTAGGTAGGGCAGGACGTGATCATGAACTCTTCATAGGAGGTTTTCTACTGCTGTCTGTAACAGTACATGTAAATTTGGGACAAGAAATAAGTTGTGTACTCCTGACAGAGGGCAGTAATTTTTATATTCTTATATCTCCTGTATTTTGTCCTTTATTTCTCACCATCTCTGCTCTGAAACCTTTTAAGCACCATCAGACTCAGAGAAAAGCAGGGAGTACCTGCCACGTGCTTCAGCTCTGTGGTGTCTATTGAGGAATGAGTCAACAACAGCATCTCTTCAGAAAGAACTTCTAAAATCAAGGCAGGATGAAGCAGATTAGCTAAAAAAAAAATCAAATGCCAGAAGTGTTTGTCTCCCTCAGCCTTTGTCAGCAAAGGTGGGGTTTGTATTCTAATATTTATGTGGCTGAAGGGTATTAGAAAATCAGAGGTACTGTGGTGCAACACAAGGGGTTTTGTTCACTCCTGTAATCCCAGTAGGTAATTCTTTTCTTTATATACTTGAGTCTTTTTCAACACTCTTTTTTATTTCTATTAGTGTCATTGGTAGCTTAATGGATTTCTTGATTGTTGAGCTCTTCTTTTTGATGCAGTATTGTTAGTCTTAGCATGCATTCAGAGTGACAGGCAGCATTAAAAACAGTCATTTCCATTTGAGATATCTCGAGATAATTTTTTATAGCCACTGTGTGAAAATAACTTGAACAGTAGCAGAATTATCTATTGTAAGAGAGATGATTTTGCTTGTGAATTGGGTTTAAAGATAAAATCTGCCTACTTCCCGAGTCATGCATTTCCTATTCATTGCTCTGTTAAATTTAATCGGGAGCAAGACTTAATCCAGAACAAAGATGATTGAACTGCTCTTAAACAGTGATGTAGAACATTACCCAGATCTCACTTCAGTCTCGCAGTGCTGAGAAATCACAACCGTGAGAGAGCTGCTTGTGAGTGCATTATACAAAAAGAGATGCTTTTTATTCATTTGCTGGCTCATTAGAAAGTAAAATGCTTTCTGGTTTTTAGAATAAAGTTGTTAGGAGGTGTAGTACAGAACGGGTTAAATCTGTGTCGTGGATTAGCTAGAAATTACTTTGGCATGTGTTGTCCTGTTTTTTGCTAAGCCTTCTGTTTTAGCCTTGGAGTCAGAGATTTTCACACACTTTCTTGTAAGCAATAGCCAATGTTTATTTAACTGTCTTTTCTGTTTTTCATTCCTTTTGTGATAAGAGAAGGTTTGATGAGCATCCTTTTTCTCCAGTGGGATTGAGGAGGAAGTGACATGTCCTCCAATCCCTTGTGGAACTGAGAACCCTATAAAGTATGAGAAATGTAAATAAAGTTTCTCCTTTTCCCTCTTTCTGCTGAACCTAGCAGGTGTGAGAGTGTCCTTTATTGTGCCTTTACCAGCACAGGCATGCAGTAAAAAGGCTCACTCAACTTGCAAAAAACCTCTGATGGCTTTAAGTTCTGCCATTAACTGAGCTGCTCCTGGGTTTGTGCAGTAGCCAGGATGGACAATGAAGCTCCTTAGTGCAGCTTTGATTCCTCTTTGAGAAGCCAGAGGGGAGGACAAGCTCCAGCACTGGGCAGTGTGATCCACTGCTCCCTTCACTGCCAGCCCCGAGTGCTCACTGCCCACACACCAGAGTGTTGTCCTGTTTTTTGCTAAGCCTTCTGTTTTAGCCTTGGAGTCAGAGATTTTCACACACTTTCATGTAAATAATGGCCAATGTTTATTTAACTGTCTTTTCTGTTTTTCATTCCTTTGGTGGTAAGAGAAAGTTTGATGAGCATCCTTTTTCTCCAGTGGGGTTGAGGAAGAAGTGACATGTCCTCCAATCCCTTGTGGAGTTGAGAACCCTATAAAGTATGAGAAATGTAAATAAAGTCTCTCCTTTTCCCTCTTTCTGATGAACCTAGCCGCTGTGAGAGTGTCCTTTATTGTGCCTTTACCAGCACACCAGTGCTAACAACAAAAACATGCTTTCAAGAATTACTGGCTTTTTCTAACCTCTCATTTTCCACCAGGACATGTGTAGACCTATAAGGTTGTCCTAAATCTCCAGTTACAGCCTGAAATTATGATACCAACTGGTTTTTTGCCCTTTGAGGGCAACGAGAGGGCATGGGGGGAAGCAGCTAATTAAAGGATTTTCAGGGGGTGACAGGGGAACTCGACAGCCCCTCTGCTCATTTCAGGGCTCTTACCTGACAGCAGAGTCACCAGTGAAGTTGGGGAGCTGGCATTGCTTATTTCAGATGCATGCACCTCGTTTAAAATCATTTTTAAGCAAAGGGGAAGGGGTCAGGGAGTGGTGAAGCAGCACCTTCCTGTAGGGATGCTGGCAGGCAGCACACCACTGGCAAAGCATTCCCTGGAGTTCAGGAGTGTATTCAAGGCCAGGAAATTTAGGGATTTATTAATGGCACTGCAGCTCCAGGCCCTGCTGTTGGCTGGCAGTCACTGAGCACCATCAGTGCCTCGTTTGAGGTTTTGAGGCATGTGAGTGTGCCCCGTGCAGCATCTCTGTCTGCTGGTTAGAATGACTTTGACCTTCTGAGTTAAACTTTTCCACTTAATGATGTTTTCCTATTATGTGAATCCTCTCTTCTTCGGCTTATTGGCATGCCTTACATCATGTTTCATTTAGGATTTGATACGGTCAGGAGCCCAGCGTAAAAGACAATGTATAAAAGGCTGGTGTAATCACAAAATTTTCTAGGACTGGAAGCTGCTGGGACCAGTTGGGTCCAGTCGTGGGCAAAATAAATACTTTTTTTGTCCACTCCTGCAGTCTTCCTAGAGCAAAGTGGAGGTCTCTGTCTGCTTTAGGACAGCCAACTAAATCAGATCGTTCCCCTCCTCACACGTGTGTTCTCCTGCAGTGTGCCAAGAGAGCTCCTGCAGCATCCTTGGCTGCAGTGTCCCACCACGTGGGGACAGCCCTTGGGCAGGGTTTTGTTTGCAGCATCCAGAGCTAAGTATAATTGCCAAGTGTTAATCCAGCTCAGTAGCTTAGAGCAAGGCTGTAATCACAGTTCCTGGCTTTTGTATTAAAATGCTCTTTTTTTTTTTAAGTTCTTGTTAGGTTTAGCAAACTGGCTGCAGAGCTGATTGCCTTCTGGTTGTGGGTGAGTGCAGCAGGCTGCACATCCTGACGTTTCCCTCCCCTCTCCATTCTTGCTGCTCCAAGAAACAGGCATTGGCTTTAAAGTCAGGTTTGCAGCTTTGATTGAAAATGACTGTGCAAAACCCATCAGAGCTGTGCATGCCACAGAGCCACTTGAGGAAAAAAAAAATTCTAAAAGGCACCTTGAAATGTATGAATGAACTCCCTGGGGTGCCAGGAGCCATCGCCTGTGGTTTGCTGCTGTCCCCAGGTAGGACCTGCTATATCTTTGTCTACCCAAAGAGCCCAGAAAAAAAAGGAAAGAAAGGATGGAATTGTGCTGTCTGAGGTTTGGGAATGATTATTAAGTGCTGGCCCACTGCCTGACAGCTGTCACGGGTTTGCAGAAGTGAGACAGATCTGGGAGAGGCAGCTGCAGTTGTATAGCTGGGAAGCTGGGCTTTTAATTGCTAATTAAAGTTCCCATTTGCATTTGGGGTTTTCCTTTTAAAAGGACATCATATTGCACAAGAAACTGCTAGTATCGTGTATTTATAGCACAACCAAACTGGCAACTTGCTCTTGCTGCCTTGCTGGTACATCTGTATTTCACCTACTGCCTACTTTTGCTTTGCCATCTGTATTTTTTATGACTTCTGTCCTGACAGCCCTTGTTCTCCTAGTCCTTGACTCCCCTCCTGTGCAGACATATGATCCTGTAACGTTTCCCTTTTTGTCTTTATAAACAATAGGCAAGCAGTCTGATAGCACAAGTCCAAAGTCAAGGCAGATTCAACTTGACAGCTCCTCTCTGAATTATTTAAAAGCCATAAACAAAAGGAAAGCCCATCTACAGCTTCAGGTGGCTTTTCCTCTAGTACTGTGGAGAATGCCTGATAGGTGAATTCAGCTAATTTTGCCCATTTAAGTCTATGGGATTTAGTAGAACAGCAAATGCACTCAGAATTCAGGGGCTGCCTCCTGGTATTCCCTAGGGGAAGGTAAGTTGCAGGGAGGTGAATGAGCAAGTTGAGGAGAGGGAAAGTTGGAAGGTGAATGAAAGAGAATTTTTGTCTAGTATGAATTGTGTGTTGAGCTTGGATATTTTTTTTCTCTTTCACAATCAATGAACTTGTCTTAAGACGTCCTGTGTTTGCTTCTGGCTTTAATCTCAGTCCTTGGTGGGTTCCCTTGTTTGTTCTTTTCACATCCTTTGTTTTCAGATCTAAAATGCTTTTCTACAGCTGAATGACCCAGTGATTTCTGACTTCTCGGGCACATTTTGGTTGCTGGTTTCACTCATGCTTCTGGGTTCAGGAGTGTTTTAGATGGCTGAGATTAGGGAAGCAGGCAGAAGGCACACTTGAGATCCTCTAGGTGATGCAAAGCTCATTATTATCTTTTGATTAGTTCATTCTGCAGAACGAAGTAGGGAAGATGCCATGCTTTGCATTTATTGTATTAAAGCTATAAAGCTGTGCTCTCATCATTCCTAATGCCTAAGGCATAGCTGTCTTCTCATTCCCTTCTCCCCTCAGATAAATACAAAGCATCAGGAGCAGGATACCAGAAAGCAACTTCATGTGTATCATCTGTACCCTGTATGATCTTGTTTAATGAAGTTCTTCACTTCTTATGTACAGTCAGATTATTAAAATGCAATTTACTGTATTGTCTTGTTCAATACCAGCCATACAATTTTGTCACGAGAGCTGATCATTTGCATTGTGGCTTTATTTTGAAAACTGACCTGCAAAAATGGCTTTGAAATGTCTTCAGTCAGAGATTCCAGCATCTTCCAGTGTACAAAGCAAAGATCCCTCTCTTCCAGACAGCTTTGCAGACATGACCCAGCCAGAGTTCAGGTCAGCTCCCTCTTCCCTATTTAATCAAAATACATTCCCTACAGTCAAAATACATTTACAGAGCCCTCACTGACTGTGAGCCAAGCCAGCTCTAAAGCCCTTCTTGGCCACAGGTGTACAGGAGTGGGGGAAGATTCACTGCTCTGCTGCCCCATCCTTACCCGTGCTTACCTGTGCCATGGGATCACAGGACAGGAAATATTCTGAATACAAACTCTGCTGCTCAAATTCACACAGGGAGAAGATTTCAGTATAGCTGGAATTTTACCTGCTCAAGAGAAAACTTGTGCTTGTGACATGAAATGCATGTCAGCAG
The DNA here is from genome assembly GCA_013397175.1 of Platysteira castanea. Classification (NCBI taxonomy): domain Eukaryota; kingdom Metazoa; phylum Chordata; class Aves; order Passeriformes; genus Platysteira; species Platysteira castanea. The sequence continues at coordinate 230,362 of VYXC01011174.1, read as the reverse complement.
CTCTAGGCTCTGGCCATTTTTCTTTGTCCTTCTCAAGTTGATCAACATCCGTTCTTCATTTTCCTGTGTGTCCTGGCTGGTGCAAATACGTGCCCACTGCACTCAGGGCGTTTTTGGGACAACATCTTGAGGAGACAAAGTGTCCTATTTCCCAAGCCTGGAGGAGGCCACGTGCTCTGGAGCAGCTTGCCCAGCCTTGTCTGCATTGCGGGAGGTTTTGGGTACAGAGTGCTGCACCTGATCCTGTTGTAGCATTAGCTGAAGTGGATGGTGAAGGAGGTTGGGAATTCCTTCAAGATTAATGGAAACTTTGGTTTTACCTTAATTAAACTTCAGTTCCTTAAATCAAAGTCCTTGTTTCCCAAATCAGCATATGTTATAAATAGCATTATTGCAGGTATAATTTCATGAAGCTTCTCGGCATGCTAATGTTAATGTTTGTGCCTTGAGTTTTCTGTGCAAGAAACAGAAAGAAGAAAATTTCTTTTATCTCACCGGGTCCTGGTGATGTCACTTCCGTGGCACACGTGTGTTGCATGGAAAATAAAAGGAAAAAAATTATAAATATATCTTTTTATATAAATAGTGGCTTACGCAGCTACAGGCTGGGCCACCTTGCAGCTATCCTTCCCTTGTCTATTCTTACCACCAAGCAACCTGCAGCCCTTTGGGTGGGAGCAGCCTCCAGGGGTGAGATTTTTTTGCTTTCCTGGTGTGTTTCTTCCTCTTGCTGTAGCCCTGCTTGCCCCACAGATGTGTAATTCCCCACGCTCCCTGCCTGCAGCCTCAGCTTTACATCTGCTGTCATTGCCTGCCTCAGCCAGCACCCTCAGTGCTGACCCCTGGACCCCTGACTCCATTCCTGTTGCTGTTAAATATCCTGTTCTTGGCCTAAAGAGAAATGAAGGGTTTGATTTCCACGGCTGCCAGACTTCTGGCCCATCCAGTAACACAATTAGAAAGCTTGCAGACGCAGTGAAACCATCATCCTTCTTTCCCAGCTGGCATAAGCAAAACATTTAGGAGAGTTAATGTGTTTATTGGGCACTCAAGTCCCCCTGCAACATTATTTTGAGACCCACTAATGCAATGGGCAGGATTTAAATGCATGTCCAGAACTTTCAAAGCTGGTTGGTTTGGGATACTGTAGTATCAGGATTTGGCTTTGGTTTGGTGGTGGGATCCCACTTAAAAATGGTCGGGTATGTTCAAGGGATGTTATTACAGATCAACCATGGAAACTGAATGTCAGAATTCAGGCTGAGCCTTTTTTGATTCTCTGTGCCAGACCAGTTTTGGGAGTGGAGGTGATTTTCATCAGAATGGGGCAAAGAAGCCACAATCTGCAGGAGATGTGATTTACTAGGTGGGTTTGCCTGGCAAGGTTTTGGTACTGGGGGGCTGCAGGGGTGGCTTCTGTGAGAAGTTTCCCCCGTGTTCAGCAGAGCCAGGGCAAGCCAGCTCCAAGATGCACCCGGGGAGAGAGAGCAGTGAGAAACAACTCCGCAGACCCAAAGCTCAGTGAGGAAGGAGGAGAAAAAGGTGCTCCAGGCACAAGAGAATTCCCTGCAGCCCATGGAGGTCCACAGGGAGCAGAGATCCCCCTGCAGCCCGTGCAGAGCTCCATGCCAGTGCAGGTGGATGCCCAAAAGAAGGATGTGAGCCTGTGGGAAGGACTCAGGTTGGAGGAGGTTGTGAACTGTCTCTAATGGGAGAGAGCCCATGCTGGAGCAGGGGAGAGCTTGAGGAGCCCTTGAGAAGTGAAGGAACAGCAGAGACAATGTGTGATGAGCTGACTGTGGCCCCAGTTCCTTGCCCCTCTCTATCACTGAGGGGGAAGTGGTAGAAAAAATCAGGAGTGAAGCTGAGCCTGGGAAGAAAAGAAGGGAGGAGTGGGGAAATGGCATTTTTAAGATTTTCCTTTATTTCTCATTCTCCTGCTCTGATTTGTGGTAATAAATCAGGTTTTCCCCAAGCTGAGCCTGTTTTGCCTGTGATGGTAATTGGAGAGTGATCTCTCCCTGTCCTTATCTCAACTCTAAGCCTGTTATCTCCTATGTCCAGTTAAGGGAGGGGAGTGGCAGGCTGGCTTTGGTGGGCACCTGGCTTCCAGCAGGTCACCCCACCACAGTAGGTGTTGCCCAGACAGACAGCTTGGCTGCTCCAGATTGTTGACAGCCAACCATACAAAATAACCAGCAGCAGAGTATGAATCCATAACCAGTTTTAAATAAATTGATTTCATGAGTCTCTGCCAAAGTGTTTCCCTTTTGCTGACCCCACCAGCCTGGCTCAGCTTGGCTCCCTTCATCATTCCTGACATCACCTGTGATTAACCCACCCTCCTGTACTGATTGCCACCATCTCTGGTTGTGATGCAGGAACTGCTCTTCCGCTTTCACCTTGAGGGCACGGTGTCATGTGAGGGGTTTAGGAAGGTTTTTTCCCCAGCCTGTCCCACTAGCACCAGTTACACAGCTGCAAAGGCCTCTTTCTCCAGAGGTTAACTTGGGTCATTCAGGAATTTCTCCTCATGTGGAAGCCTGGTATGAAGTTCCCCAAGGGCTGGATGAGCTGTTGAAGCACCTGGGAGCTCCCAGACACTCGTGTAGCTCTAGGACCTCACTAGGTGAGTGTCCAGCATTCCATGAGCTTAGGTCTGAACTGTGGGGTGGGAAGGTCCCACATCCTTCAGAACCCTTGGCTGGGGATGCTGTTGGACCCAGTGTGCTCAGCCTCACCTGGCTGGCTGTCACAGTTTAGGGCTGGGTTTCAGCATGCTTGGTAGCAGTGTTTTTTGGGAGAGGAATGCAACTGGAGTGGATTCCCCGTCAGCAAATAAATAAATACTGCAGTTCCAACAGGAATTCTTATTAGGAGTGTTAAACCTCAGTGGTCTTCATCCCTGCCTTTTTTCTTCAACACCTCATTGGGATTAACCTTGGGCAAACCCACCAAGTGTGCTGCCTCGTTTTCCCCACCTGTAGGATAATACTCATTACCTCAGCAGGGCATTATTACACTTAATTAATGTTGTAATGTGTCTTTGGTTCCTCTGATAAAATGTGTGGCGCGAATGCAAAGTTGTTTTTACTGATTGGGTTGTTAATTAAATGTGCACATATAAATGATTTATTGGCATTAGAGAACTAGGACTTAATAATTTAAAATATTAACATCAAGGTGGTTGGATCAATTTTAAGCCTGTTATTGTTCAGCCATTTAGAGACTGAAACAAATGGCACTGGGAAAGGAAGGAAAGCAGGAGCTGGACCAGCTAATGGCTTATTTTGTGGCATTTCTATGTGGGGACCAATTTAATAACAGTATCTGAATTCTGGTGCCTGGCTCAGGCAAGCTGCTGGCAGCATCAAAGGTGTGCTGAGCTTTACAGAGCACAGGAGACGTGTCACATAGCAGAGATCCCTCTTGGCCCAGCTGGGCAACCATTTGTCAGCCTTCAGAGGCCCACGCTCCAGCTCAGAACAGCAGCTGAAGTGCAATATTAGCTCTTGTGTATCAGGAAAAAACAGGAAAACAAGGATCTCAGGGGCACGGGTGTGTCTGCAAGCTGCTGATGTGGGTCACCTTCTCCAGCTTGGTGCTGGAGTTTGTTCCCACAAAATAACACAGGGTTGCAGTCCCTAACCATAAGGCTTCTGCCTGCTTAGATCCTTTTTTCTTCTGGGGTTTGTCTAGGCAGATGTTTCGTAGATGTGGGAATGAGCTGTAGCTGAGAGCCCAGCAGGGCCCAGGGGAATGGATGTGGCATCCTAGTGCAGTAATGAGCTCGGGAAGCAAGAAGGGAAGGCAGCCTCTAGAAGCAGATACTGTTGGTAGTGGGACCAGAAGGGAATGCTGACCATCATCTCTTCCCTTTCTGGCCCCAGGGAAGATGGGCACGTTGCTCTTGGTGCTGGTATGTTGGAGGGTCAGAAAGGAAACTGTGCTGTAAGCAGGGGTTTTGATGCCTTCTCCCAGCCACCCAGAAACAGAGACCAGACAGGAGTGAGGGAATAAAGGCAGGGATTTATTTGAAGGCCTTCAAGGCACACCCTGGGGAGCCAGAGGCTGCTTCCATAAAATGGACCCCAAGATGGACCATGAGTCACAAGTTCTTGACACTGATATAGGTTTGGTCCATTTGCATATCAGCATAAATTCACCAGTTGAAACTTTAGCTCTCTTCAATTTCTCCACCTCTCTCACGGTCCCAGTTTACACCTTTGGGCCTAGGACAGCCCGAGTGTCCTTGAACAGCTCAGAGAGGCTTTGTTGTGTCTGTCTGGCCTAAGGGAGCAGCTAACGAGCTACAAGAAACTTCAGAGTTACACACTGGGCAATACAGGATTTGAAAAATATAGAAATTAAAGCCTAAGGCATCAGTTTCACAGGTGAATTCACAAGAGGAGGAAGAGGAGATGGAAAACTGGGAGAGGCAGTTGAAACCAAGAACAGAGTGCTGAAAGTGAGGTTTTGATGAGAAATGCCATGCCAGGGACAGTGATCTCAGCAATACAAAAGCCCTGAAGAATATGGGACAGATGGTCCTGGAAAGATCCAAGCGTTCTTGCACAAGTAAGGGAATTGCTGATTCGAGTGTGAAGGTGGTTTGAAAGAGGGAGCTGAGGAGTGCTGGGCACAGTTGAGCTGGAAGAGAAATCACTGACTTGGTAAAGGAAGAAAGAGGACTAGAGAAGATAAGAGGGGTGGGAGAAGCACATCATGAGTGTGAAAGAGGCACGACAGAACCATCTGGACATGAAGCAGGGCTTTAGCAGACTGAAGTTTGCCTTCCACAGGAGGTGTACTGTAAATTTAAGAGGACCAAGGAGCTGGGATAGAATCATGGAATACCATGAGTTTGAAGAGACCCTCAAGAATCATGAAGTCCAACTGCTGGCCCTGCACAGGACACCCCAGCAATCCCACCACGTGCCTCAGAGTGTTGTTCACAGGCTGAGCTCTGTCAGGCTTGGTGCTGTGACCACTTCCCTGGGGAGCCTGTGCCAGTGCCCAACCATCTTCTGGGGGGAGAACCTTTCTCTCTTAAGTTTCCCACCTGCATCCATTCTCTCCTAGTGCAGCAGCTAGGGGCTGTGGTCCCTGCTGTGCTTTGGGGCTGGGCTGCCCAGCTCTGGTGTTTGTAGGGTGGATTGCTTGTCTTATCTAATTCAGGGTAGCTTGAGCTGAAAAGGCTTTTCACATTCCACTGACTCCTGTTTACAGCTCTGATCCCTGATGCTTTGCCACTGGTCCGCACAAAGTGAAAATCTAAAAGTACCAGATTTAGGTGATGTTTCTGAATACTCTCATGCAGATTGGTGGCTGTTTCTCCAGATTGTGTGTTTTGTTTCTGATGCAGGTTTGGAAGGGAGACAGCAGCAACAGCACTGTTAATGATAACACCCTGGGGCTTGGTTTTGCCCCACACTGCACTGATGGGCAGGGCAGCCTGACCTTGGCTAGGGAGAGATTAAATACATCCCCTCCAGCAGGATGTAATGACCAACTGCAACAAACAATAGAAGGGAAAAGGGGGAACATAGTGGCAGTAGGAATGCAGGTCTCAAACCGTGCAGTTATCAAGCCACGTACAGCACTGCATTGCCAAATGAATATTTGGAAGCTTGAAGTCTTAAAAGAATTGATGCTAAAAGCTGTCTTCACTAAAGTAGTGCCTTGCCATTTCCTGTGGTTTTGCAGTGTTGATATTAATGTGTTGCATGTTTATGTATATGTTTTTTGAAAGCTTCTTGTAAGCTGTATTTATGTACTGCTGCCACTTCCTTCAAGGTCTTGAGCATATTGTTTATGGGGAGCACCTGAAACCCCAGGATTTACGACCACAGCAACAAGTAACTTTAGAGACCCTGTCACAGATAAATGGGCAGTAGAACTCAGTATTCCCACACGGAGAGGAGGGGAAGACTTGCCCTTTGGGGGTGTGGGATTAACACCAAAATAATTTGGTTTTAACATATTCCTCCCTACTTTGCCTGATGGAGGAGTGTGCAGCAGCTGTTTGAGCTGTGATCCTTGTTTTGCAGTAGATGCAGAATAGTAAGTGTCTAATGAGATTTCCTCGTCTCGGATTCTAAAGAAGTTAGGTGCTCATCAGTACCAGTTTTGTTCTGGAAGGACTAAATTGCAGAGGCAGTTGCCTGTAATATATCAGCAGCACCTGGGCTGGGCTTTGCTGGCTGGCTCTCCTGCCTTTGCAGAGCTTTCTTTGCCTTCTTCACATCAGTCTCGTTGGCCTCCATTTCCATCTTGAATTTAGAAGGCGGTGTAGAAACAAGGAAGTTGCTGCCCTATGTATGTGTGTACTTCTATTTTCTTCCAGCCCTATCCTCAGTTGCTTTGTTGATATTTTTTGGAGAGCTACACGCTGAAACGAAAAGGGCACGCTAAGAAAAAGGGATTTCTCACTTGGCTGAGAGATAGCTTCCTCCTTATTTGAGGGTGTCACTGGAGCAAGCCTTGGATGCTCTCCTCAGGGCAGCCATGGGCTGTGAATACAGACCTGGGTGTGTGTGATAACAAATAAGCTTCCAGTTTGAGCAGAATAGAAGGAGAAAAACGTGTTGTAAAACCCAAGAATGAGAAAATGAGAATGGGCTTTCTGTACAAAAAGGGCTGTAGTCGTGTGTGTTGTTTCAACTAGGAAACACCAGATGTGGAGGTGTCAGAAAACTTGATAAAGGCATCCCAGGTACAGAGGGTAAAGTCTGGAATTGCTGAAAAATGAGGGAATGGATTCAAGGAGATGCTGAATTTCTACCTGGGCACATTTCCTAGTGAGATGCACTTCACCTTGTGTGCAAGCTGCAAACTCTGCGTGATGTAGGATGATGAAAACACTAATTTGTTAGAAAACTTTTTTTCCAGAAAGCTTTACAGTGTGCCCATGAATTCTGACATAAGAAGAAACTGTACAAATGTGCATGTAGGCAATTCTTCCTACAGAAAGTGAGGCAGAGGAGTGCCATCATCTTTAAATCTGTGCCTTAACATTTGAAGTAAACATCCTTGTTATGCTGGGTGGGTATAATTGTGTAGCATTTATGAACTTAAAAACCCAGAAGATTGTGTATTTGCAGCTGGATCTAGAAAGAAGCACAGACAAGACCTTTTTCAGATGTATTGAGTTCTTGCTTTTTTTCTGGGGCCCAGATAAGCCTTAAGAGGCTTTATCTCTGTGTGTACAAAGGATTTACCTTCAGAATGAGATAAAAATACAGTTTCTAAGGATTAAAAGACACAGTTTAGGCATGCATGTCCTGTTCCAGGTTTAATAGCTAAAGAGTTGGGTGCTGCTGCTCCTGAAATATTTTGTTACAACATCTTTTGTATGTTAGACCTTGTTCTGTAAAGAAGCACTTGGTGTAAAGTAATTAATTTCTGCTTGAGCCTGATGTTCACGGTATAGATAATAAATATTCCTTTAAATTTGTTCAGAAGGGATTAATGCTATGTGAGCATGATGGCATAGAAAGTAAATTCTGGTTCACAGGGAGATAGAGGTTGTGCACCACTTCAACCAACCCACTGTGCACCTTTCATTGATAACAGTTTTATCAGAAGAACAGGAAAAAACCTCAAATTTTGGCATGCAGCACACTGTCCTGCTGGGAAGGGATCTAATCTAGCAGTTGAGCTTTTCAAAACCTCTTGATTTTTGTATGCTGGAGGTCCATTGTGTTTCCTGGGTTAGAATTTGTAATTTTCTTTCAAAAACAAAAAGCTGACTTGTGTCATACAACAAGAAAACAGCCAGGGCTCGGGGGAATTAGAGTGAAAAGCCATTAGAATCTGCTAATTACGAGATGAAGAGCAGTCAAGCAGTGCTGCTCTGTTGGGGAACCACTTTTTTGGCTCATTTAGATGTGTGGAAAGACTTTGTTTGTGACATGGATGGGGAAAGTTTTGCTGAAATACATCTTGCAGGTAGCCTGCAGCTCGGTCCTAAAAGCCAGCACCTGAGCAATAGTTGCCACTTTCAGTAAGGAAGGAGTAAATTTACTTAAATAATGGCCTTTCTGTACAAACAGCACTCGATTTAGTTCAACTAAATACTTTTATTCTACCTACAAAGTTAAGAAGACAGTGGCCACTGGAGTGCAAGCTTCCCTTCCTCACCCAGGTGATTTTCCCACTGTATCAACAGCTTTGCTTAATTCCAGCTCCTTGGAATAAGTGTGGTGCTTGCTGCCAGTGAGTCTGTCTGCCTGAAAGAGAAGTGCTGACAAACCAGCCATTTGTTAGCCAAAACATCTGCTGGGGAGGGAAGGTGAGAAGTTGTTAATTTAAAATAAGAAGTTGTTAATTTAAAATGAGGTCTTTAAGAACCCTAACTGTGAATCCGTAGAACAAACCTAGCTGAAAATCCAGAAAACTCCTGCTTGCCTGAGTGATGGCTGTGCTGGAAGTTTGAGGTGAATCTCCTTTATTTGTGGAGAAAAGGGAGGGGAACAAAGAAGCAGGAACATTATGGCTTGTAATTATTTATAATATGGTGAAATATATATATATATATAGGTGTATGGGTATATAATGGTGAAAGACCCAAAAAGATTGTGTGAAAATAGGCACATATAACTTGGAAACACATCCTGCTTTGCCTGTTACAATCCTAAGGAACAATCTCTTCAGCTCTTCCTTCAGTGTGGGTTTCTGAATTCCCCTTCAAGGACTGATATGTGTGGGACAACAGGGGAGGAATGGTCTCAGAAGGGATTATATGAGAGGGAAGGAAATCAGTGTGCTTCAAAACCCAGCTGTCACCAGGTGAATAATTCCTTTGAATGATGAATGTAGCAGGTATCTCATCTACTCAGGAAGGTCCTAAACTTGATTTTGGGTTTTTTGCCATCAAGAATGTGCTGCAAAAATCTATTTTTCTTGGTGCAATCAGTGAAAGTCCCTTCAAATCCCATGGGTAAATGCTCCAGAGTTACTGTGGGTGCACCAGTCATATTCAGACTGGAGAAACAGGGATGGGTCAGGCTCAGGACAGAGGTGCTTGTGGTCTGTCTTTGCACTCAAGGCCAATTTACAACTTCATTTTACATAATACTTACCCCTTGTGAATATGTATCCAGCCTGTGCATTAACAGAGATCTGTGGTGGAGTCAACTGATTCCAGTTCCCATGTCAAGGAACTGCCCTTCACATTTCCCATAATACTCCCTCTGCAGCCCAAATGAAAAGCAGGCAGATGCAGAAAGTTTTTCGTAGGTCTTAGCACAGAACTTCAGCCCTGGAGCACATTAGAGCAGTTCTGGAACTGCACCTTTTATTCATCTTACCATGACTCCTGACACGCACCTACATTGGCCAAATAAATTTTTTAATTCATATGTAACCCTAAAACACGAGAAGATGCATCATTTTGACATCCCCAGAGCTTTTTTTTTTCCCTTACCTTAAGAGGACCAAGGTCCTAGAGGTGTCTCCTGCCAGTTTTATGGCTCTGCCTGGCTTGTTGAGATGCTGTTATCTCCTGGCCAGGACACAGGCAGTGGCTTTCCTCCAGAGTGCAGGAATGCTGGAGATCAGCAGCCACGCAGACAAAATGCTGCTGCTTGCCAGGCAGTAAACCCTCATCTCATGATGAAAAACTTGTTCATTTTTCTTCTTCAGTCTTGTTTTAGTAAAGGCAGTTCCTTCTGCCTCTCCTGCTAAGAGGGGCTGCAGGTGCAAACCACTCAGAGGAGAAGAGTTGTTTTAATAACTGCTTTCTTCAGAGCAGGATTACTCAGTTGGGCTGGATCTTCAGCATTCCTGCTGCCTCTGCGTTGGGAGTTGCTGGCTCCTGCAGGCAGCAGAAATGGAAAGGATGAGTAAGGCCAGTATTTAAACCTTCTTACCCTGCATAGAAACACCAACTGATTGTGGTAAAGTGGGACGTGCAGCCACAGTGGGTGGTGAGACCCTGATTTTCATGCCCCAGTGATACAAGTGGTCACAGCAGTGTATTTGGGGAAATAGGTGTTCTGCCAGTTCAGTGGTGATGTGGTTTTCTTTTGAGGTCCTGGTGACTCCATTCATACACGTCCTGGCAAAAAGATTGGTTTAATGTGCCCACGGCTGTCACGAGTCACAAACCTACAGATCTAAACAACTTCATGACTTCTTTAGGTGTTTAACACATCAAGTGTATTGACTGTTTTACAGGCAACACGAAAGGAAGTGAATTGTTTCTTGGGAGGATTAAAAACAAGTTACTTAGCTGTGTTCCTGGAGAAGCAGAGCTAGAGTGCCTTAACAAGCAAGTCACTGTTTGTTCAGTGACAGATTTGGTGCTAATTTTGCTGCTGTCTGCTCCTGTTTGCATCTCATGGTTGTGGATGAAAGCAGCAGAGCAGTGATTAGCTCAGACCCCGCTGAAAAACACCCAGCACCCAGGAGCTTCTGAAGAACAAGGGAGTGAGAGTAAATTACCCTCTGGCATTTTTATTTTCTTTAGCAAGTGAAAGTGTTCATTGAAACAGAGTTCATTTGCAGTGGCACCCCAGCAGACTGCAGCAGCAGGATGAATTACCAGTCACTCCCAGTGCACACGGGAATCACTCAAACCCTGCATGGCCTGCACTGGTGTCTTCAGATCTCCTGCATTGAACAGCAGATAGCTGCTGGGCCCTCTCCCTTGCTTCCAGAATCCTCTTGGGCATCCTGGTCCCTGTTTCAGTACCCAAATAATATTTATATCTGCATTCCCCCACTCCACTGATGTTAATGCTCTTAACCAGAAGCTGAGCAGTTCACTGGATTAGATTCTTAGCCACCAAACGAACAGGAATTGGAGTATATTCTTCCTTTGAGGATATACTTCCTTTTCAGGAGCTTAGACTTGGAGGATCATTAGTGAGACAGTATCAGGAGTTTTAACTAATCCTCTAATGATTGTACCAAGGTAACAAATCTATCTGTATCAGTTCGCCCAGTGATCCACCACGAGGCTACTCTTACCTGGTATGTGGATTTTCACACTGAAGGGGATTTTTCTCCCTTTTTCCCAAATCTGGGGGCCGAGCAAAGTCCTGAGCTTCATGGCGAGGCAGCACACAGCCAGCTTGGGGCTGTGTTGAGCTGCCTTCCCGCTCCCTTTGTGTTCTAGTCCCTGAGTTTATTAAAAATGCACGTGTGAAGCGATGGGATAATCACAGCAACTTTGTCTGGGGATGGATAGATAGCAGCAGCGAGAGAAATTTAAAAATGCATCTCAGAGAAGAGATCAGCTGCCTTGAGAGCAAGCAGCTGGCAGCAGGCAGTCAGCAGCATGCACTGCATCTGCTGGCACGGGGATGGCTCAGGGACACCCAGCCGGGGGCACTGCTGCTCCCTCAGCATCTCCGGGGCTCTTGCCAGCACCCCAGAGCTCACGTGCTTGAGGCTTCTTGGCACCGTGTCCTTCCTTTGGATTTCCCTGCAGATTTTGGGTAGGATTTTGGCTGGGGAGGGTGCATCTGTGCTTGCTGGTCACGTGAGGAATGCAGTCTGGAGAGAAGATGCTCTCTCTCCTCCAGTTTTTGCCCAGGGGTTGCCTGGCTGATGCAGCAGAGCATTAATTTGCAGGCAACCAGGCTATCTCCAAATGCAGCTCCATCAGCTGGCAGGAGGTAAATAGATGCTGCCTCTCTGCTTAAGGCAGGGCTGGAGCCTTCTCTGTTTATCTTCCCTCTCAAACTGGGTGCACCTGCCATTGCTCTCTAATCTCTTCTCCTCTTTGTTTTACTCGTCTGAAGCCTCTTGGTCTCGGAGCCAGAGTGGTTTTGTAACAGTGCTGGAGACCTTTCTCCATATGATGCCAAAAAGATGAAAATAACCATTATTTCTATTAGTCCACTTCACAAGGAGGCTGTGAGAATTAATTCATGTTTGTAAATTGCTGTGGAGATTTAAAGGTCTGTACAAGCACTAAGGATTATTGCTTTCTAATTCTTCAGGGTACTATAACTTATAAAGATTTCTAGCCTTGAAAGCATCTTGGCTGTAGGAAGAGTTAAACCTCTTTGAAATTAGATATACTTCTAATGTTTAAGATAAAAATAACTTCTCTGCTGCTTCATTCAAAAAAGGGGGTGGAAAAAAAAGCAATGGCAGGTTCTGATAGTGCCTCTTTTTTTTTTTTTTTCCAGGAGTCCAACGTGCTTATTGCTGCTAACAGTCAGGGTACAATTAAGGTAAGTTATTTCACACATCTCGCCTTTAAACACTTGAGTCTGTTGATAGTAAAGAGCAAGGTCAGAGACACTGAACAGCCAGGAGAAACCATTAGAGGAGGTCCTCTCAGCTGTGGAAGTTTGCAATTTAAATGATGTATTTGCCTCTGGCACACAGTGCAGTGAGCAGGCAGTGCCCCAGCAGTGGAACCAGTTGCAGTGAGGTGTGGAAGAGTTGCTGGTGACCATCCAGCACCCACTGCTGCTCCTTGGGCTCCTGGCAGCACGGAGGGCCTGGCACAAACACCTCCCTGGGCTGGTGCTGGCTCCCAGGGCAGCAGAGGCTGAGTGTTACCTCCCCAGCATTCACCTGAGCCCATCCTCTGCTGCTGCAGGGCTGAGAGCTGAGGCAGCAGAGGCTGAGTGTTAACTCCCCAGCATTCACCTGAGCCCATCCTCTGCTGCTGCAGGGCTGAGAGCTGAGGCAGCAGAGGCTGAGTGTTAACTCCCCAGCATTCACCTGAGCCCATCCTCTGCTGCTGCAGGGCTGAGAGCTGAGCTCCTGCAGTGCAGCTGGCTGGAATGAGCAGGGATGCTCCCTGTCTTTGCTGCCTCTGGTGCTCAGACAGGCAGCAGCTGCCAGCACGGGGCTTTGGGAAAGCATCCCTGTGCACCGAGACACCAGCCAGGCTTTCAGTGCTGGAATTAAGTCTCCCAGAGTGTTGTTCAATGCATTTCTATCCATGGAATGTCAAGATACTGGGAAAAGACTGCTCTTCTTTATGTGCCTGTCAGCCAAGCAAAACCAGTACCCAAGGCAGTACCAAGCTCAGCCCAAACCCAGAACTTTGTCCCACGTTCTCCACGGCAGCACTGCCCTCCACTGTGCTCAGATTTGGTGGTTGCTGCCCTGAGCTTGGAGCCCAGACCCCTGGCAGCATTCTGGAGCTGCTGCTGAAGGGGTTTAGTGGCTGCAGGGTCATGCACTGCACTGTCACTGTCATGGGGCTGAGGTCCTGAGTGTCCCTCACATCCCTGTGGCAACAGCAGTTCTCTAAAGCCATACCAGAGCTGCTGGTCTGAACCACCCTGGAAAAATCACCAAAAATGCAAGAAATGCTGGGAGACCCAAGTTGTGTTTAACTGCAGGTCAAGATTTTTTTTTCTCCCTTTTTTAGGACATGAGTGGCTGGGTTACTCCTGCTGTTGCAGCATGTGATGCTGTAGCTTCTCATTCATAGGGGATTTATTTATATATTTATTTTTATATTTATTTATATATTTATTTTAATATATTTATAAATATTTATATTTGTATTTATATTTATATTTATTTATATATCACCTTCTGGAGTTGGTTGGTGATCACTTTGGTCACTTCCTCCTCAGTAAAATGGACAAAACGCCCAGATGCTTTTGAGATTTTTGAAGTGAATCCAGCAGCAAGAGCAGTGATTAGAGAGGAGAGGTTGTGCTCATGCACTTTGCTTGTTAATGAGAGAAGGTAGACAGAGAAAAACGTGCAAACAGCCAGGGCTGTGGGAACTCTGGTGTCTCCCTTTGCCTTTGGCAGCATGCAGCAGGGAGGTGGGATGGTTTTGGGTGTGCCCAAACCCACAGCACGGTGGGGACAGATGCCACGCTGGACATTACAGCTCTAGAGCTTCTCCCAAACCAGGCTAATGCAGACTGGGGCACCCCACAGGCATTTTTCTGCTGTCTCTAGTCCACGCCTCCAGAGGCTGCTGTTCCACCCCGGCCTGGACAAGGGAAACAAGAGCACAGAGGGCTGGGATGACAAAAGCTCTGATCTCTGTTAGAGGATTTCCAAGAGCTGTGTGATGGAGGGGAAATGAGGCATCTGTGGGTGGTTGTGCTTCATGGCTAATTTATCATCACCCAGGCAGACATCAAAATTGGGATGCTTGCCAAGTGCTCGTCCCATTTGTGGGATATTATTTCATGCTGGTGGATAAAGGGTAAGGGGTGGAGACGGAAGGGTCAGTCCTGTCTCAGTGATCTATATGCTGACGTAGGAAGTAGTGAATGTCATAAATTCCTGCTCTAAATGTCTCCTCTTCCTTACTAATCAGGTACTGGAGCTGGTATGAAGGGTTTTCTCTCAAGGCATGAGGTACTTGGTCCTGCTGATATGCTACAGTATTCATCTGGGAACCACAGTGGGACAAGAAACCAAAACCACCTTGATGTTCCTCCCCAAAACTATCACGTTTGGGTTTTTTTTCCATTTATGGACTTCCTAGGACATTTTGAGATACTGGTAACACCAATGAACTGTCTGCCATCAACATTAACTCCACAGACTCTGCTGGTGGTGGTGGTGGTATGGTTGTCTAATTTTTACGATAGGAAAACAAATTCTTTTAAATAAAAACAAAAAAGGAATAATAAAATCTATTGAGCCACAAGCTGAAGCTGGAAGATTGTCTTGTTGCATAAGGGAACAGATTTACTTGTCAAGGGAGCTTACGGGAGCACACAGGGCTGTCCTCAGTTGCACATCTCCAGTGATGTTCATCCGGACTCCTCTTCATCCTCACTGGGAAAAGAAAGTCTCTAAGCCTTACCTGGACATGCAAGCAATTCACTTTGCAACCCCATCACGATACGGTTCTGTTGTTCCTTTGATTGATTAATTATTTTTTTAGATGCATTCTATGTTGAGAAATGTCAGCGAGGTTGACGCCACTGGAGACCGACGTCCTCTGGTCAGCAAGAAGAGAAGGACACCTTCCCCTTCCTCCTCTCCTCAGACCCCTTCCTTGCCCCAAAGGGGCAGTTCTGAAGGAGAGGATTAAGCTGTCCTCCCATCCATGTGTGCCACCAGCAACGTGCTGAGATGAGGGGGCCTGCAGCTCTGGGAGCTGGACTGACCCTGCTGAGACATCGGGGGATAAAGATCTGCCTCCACTGACCCGGCTGTGCTTGACTCTCAGACAGAGGAGGAAGCTTCCAGATCCAGTTACCAAAGCCCTGCACCACTGAGTTGCCCGTGTGGTCTGGTTGTGTTTGCCCCTCTCTGCACCCCATGGAAGCATTTGGAATGTTGTAACGAGAGAGGGGATGGATTGGTTTGTAATGTGTTTCAGAGCCATGATATAAGTAGCCTTATTTTTAATGGTCATGCATACACTTAATTGTACATACGGAGGGGGAATAAACCATGAAGCTGGGAGTTGTTGTTGCTTTCTTGGCAGGATAGCAGAGCAGGTAAGAAGGTGCAGATGGTTGTCATGAGCAGCAGCCAGGCTGGACTGTCAGGGTTGCTGCCAGAACTTGTTAAGCTTGAAAAGTGGATTTGGTGGGCGTAGCATCTTCTCCCTGCTGTGGGTACCAGAGGTGTGGTGCAGACAGTGATACCTGTGGGAGGTGGTGTGGTTTGCTCACAGAATCCCTCTCTGTTCATCCCCTCACGTGTCCCCCTCATGTCACCAAGGCTGGGATGGATGCAGGGGCTTCACTCCCTGTGTCAGCAAAGTGAGGCCCTGCCGTGGTCAGGGGCCACCCATGCAGGAACCCTGACAGGCCTCACGTCCTCCAGGGGTTAAAAGCCTGATTCTGAGCTTCCCAAGAGGACTGTGTGATCTTCTCACACCCTTCGGTCACAGAGCAGGGAAGAGCAAGGATGCTCTTGATAGGAATGAAGAAGCAGGGATGAAGCCTTATGGCAGAACTGGGGACAGCTCCTGTCCTGGCTCAGTGCTGGTGCATGTTTCTAAGGGGTCATCTGTGCTCCTGCAAAGGTGGAATCATGTGGGACACTCCACCAGTAGCTTCTGGAGAGTCTAGTCCAGTGGGGAGAAAAATGATGCTGAGCTCCAAGGATGGCTGTCAGATGCTGCAGGCTGGCTTTTTTCCATGATTCCTGATGTGTCAGTGGGGCTGAGAGTGAGGAGAGAAGGAAAGCAGAGAGAGGAGAGCACCCTGGCTTGTGTCCTGCTCCGAGTGCTCCCTGCAGGCCTCCGTTGTGCGAGCAACCCGAGTCACTGTGGCAGAAGAAAACCAAATTGGTTCCTCCTGCCTGGTGGCAGCTGTCTGACACGTCCCACTGAGCACCAGTTTGATTTCCATTCTGCTGCGTTTTAAGAGCAGTTGGTGTGGAGTGGCTGTGCTGAGCATCCTTCCCTCCAAAGGCAGGGCTGATGTGATGATCCATTCCTCCTCCTGCTTCCCCGGCTTTCAGGGGTGGGTTCCCCCAGCCTCTGAATTGTTCATCAATTCCTGCTCATTTATTCTGCAAACTACCCTGGCTGCTGTGGTAGCCCAGCCTGGTGCCACTGCTGTTGGCAGGTGACCTCATCCCTTCTCTCCCCCCACTCGAAGATCCTCCGTGTTTTAAATTGGAGTTTCTCTGACAAAGCCGAGATCTTTAAAACAGAAAAAAAAAGCAGCTGTTTTGAATGCTGTGAGGTTACTCCTTGAATTAAACAGGGAAAGCTGTTTAACATCGGCCGCCTTCATTTTTTCAGTTTTCATTCTGTTTCAATCAAGATAAAATGCAAATTTGGTGTCTGGCTCTAATTAGAAACGCAGCAGCTCATAAACACAAGCTGATGGCATTTTTTTGTCTTCGTCTCTTTGTCACAAGAGGTAACGCTCCTTATTTTAATCCCCTTAATTTTCTTTCCTTAGGTAACTCTTCACAGTTGACATATTAGGTCGCATATAATTACTGTAATTTTGTTTGGCTTTTTTAAACAGCGTGTGGTCAGTATTTTTTAATTAGTCACCTCCTCGACAAATGGTTCCTGTCAGGTTTTCAGCCTTTTTAGGGGGGTGATTGACTTTGGGAAGGATGTCCAGGGGTCTTTGGTCCAACCCCCTGTCCAGAGCAGAGCTTACTCAAAGTTGGCTGAGGTTGCTTCAGAGCCTGGAGATGTTCACAACTCAACCAGGCAAGGATTGGAGATCCTTAAGTCCCTCTGGGAAATCTGTTCCAGCACTTAACCACTCTCCTTGTGAAAATTAATTGCAGATGGTGGGCACTTGGAGTCTTTATTCTCACTTTCTTCTTTTGAGAAAACGAGGTTACAAAGCCCTTGCCTGGAAGCTGCCCCAGCATGGATTTGCCTCCAGCGCTCGTGTCCTTGTGAGAGGTGTTGGTGAGTCAGATTTTTCTTTGAGAAAGGAGATTTCAAACCTTTCTTGGCCAGCCAGCCTCTTCAATTAATTTTAAAGCATTTAACAGAGAGTAGGAGGAACATGCCTCGGTGCTAAAAAGAAATTCAGTGCTGGAGGGAATTGAAAATGATGGTCAGTGGGAAATTTAAATTAATATCAATCTGCCAGGGCTCTCCTGCAGTGAGTGCAGCCAGCTGCTAATGCCAGTGTTCAACCCGAGTGTGGAGCCTTGTTTGTTTAGGGTAATTTTGTTTAACTATGGAAGGTCATCATGACATCAGCAGATAATTGGGAAGGCAAACCTAACTCCTTTCCAGCTCCAAAGTTGTCTTTCCTTTCTCGCTGCTTTTCTGGAGGCCAGAAACACCCAGCCAGGAGCTGCAGCAGCCCAGGGCTGAGCAGAGTGTGGTGTTTGCCTTGAAGAACTCACCTCGTCAGCAGCACCCAACGTCCTGGCTGGGAACCCACAAATTGGAGCAGCTTCAGTGGCAGGAGGAGCAGAGCCTGTGTCTATCTCCTGCAGAAGCACCTGTAACCTGAGTCCCCCCACCCTTCTGGTAACCATCACCACATGGTTTGCTCTAATTTTGCTTTCAGAGCGAGCTGCAGGTTCTCCAAGTGATGATCGTCTCATCTCTGTTCAGTTACAAGGCAGTACTGGGGTACCTTAAGTCTTTAAACTCTTCCTAAGTTAATTTTAAAATGGTTAGTTGGGTTAAAGCAGGATGAATTCTCTGCTCTGTGTGTTAACCAGCCATTTGAGTAGGTCTCACAAAAAAAACTGTTCTAAATCTCTCCCATCTTAACTTCCACATCTTAAATCTGGCTCTGGCTGGTGGCTGGCCATTGTAACTCAGCAGAGGCAGGACAAGAATTTGCCCTCCAGCATCAAGCAGCAGGGAAAATTTCTTGGGAGGTAAAAAAAGTGAGGATTTTCTGACATCTCTTAGAAATAAATCATGAGAAAGAAAACTTAAGTATGAACTTTCCTTGACCAGTGTGCAGGGGAAGGGGAGAAGGTGATTCCACCTCTCCCAGCATCTCACAGGGCTCCCAGCATCATGAACCTTTCAGGGGAAGGAGAGCTCCACACACACATCACAGCTCTAATCTGCCTGGAACAGAAAGTTTGCAGTGTGCCTGCTGCTGTCGGGGGGCTGGGGTGGAAAAGAGCTCATCAGGGAGTGAGGGGACAAAACCAATCTGATAGCTGCTTGCCTAAAACCTCTGCTCCATGCAGAGAGAGACAGGTTTTGTTTGTCTCCCTCTGCCTTCTCTAGTGTCTCCCCAGTCTGTTCAGGGAGTTGCATTACCTCGATGCTCTTGTTTTGTCTCGGTGCTCGTTTGAGTCCCAAAATTTGGGGTGGAGACTTGCATGAATAGCAGAAGAATGTGACTGCCGTGAGCATCTCTAACACCCTCATCCTCCCTGAAATCCCTCCAGTGCCTCCACCCATCTGAGAACTGGGGAGTACACTGTCTCATAAGATCCTTCCCGGCCGATAATAATAATTTGGGAAATAATTTTGGAGGTAAAGGCTGTCCCTAGGAGGCACGACGAATAGCAGGTGGCAGCTGACACTGAGCATGAGCCCAACCTGAGTCCCAAACCCACAAGCACTGCTGTGCCCTTGCAGCCCCAGGAGCTTTTAATTCATGACTTAGAGGTGTTCATATCAAGATTACCTCATCACAACCCCCTCAACATCAGGAGTCTCCCAGAGAGGGCCAACGACAGTGCTGGGCTCTGATGGACCAAGCCCTGGAGTTGTGGAGGCACTGGGCAATCCTGTGTGTCCCCTTCTCCAGAGCCCATGGCGAGGACAGTGACCACTGGAGGACGAGCAGCTCGTGCTGCAGGCACGATCCAGGACCTGTCTCTCCACTGGGAGACGTGCAGGGCTGGGAGGGGAAAATGCTCAGCAGCTCTGATTGTGTCCTCCTTAGGGGCCTTATTTCAACAACACGTTTGTCTTGATTACAGCGCTTCATCTGACTCGTCAAAATCTCCATAAAACCATTTAGGGTGTTCAAGAGGGAAAATACACTCCTTTTATCCCCTTCGATCTGAGCAGGAGCTGGTCTGAAGCCACCAGCCCCACTGCTGCTGTCCCATTCCCAATGTCCTGGGTCAGAGACGTGCTCGGGGTGCTGCCTCCAGGGATGAGCCAGGGCTCAGCAACCCAGAGACAGTCGCTTTGTTTATTGCTTAATAGTTATGAAAACAATTAGCAAGAGCCAGCAGCTCCTTCCTGGGCCTGTGGTGGTGGAAAAACATCCTGAAGCTGGCATTGATCTGCAGGGAGCAGAGCAGCCCATGGCCGAGTGGGGCTGGGGATGCTGAGGGGAGGTGAAGTGGGGCTGACCCCTCAAAGTCAGCAGAGCATCACGCTGGAGCTGGCACCAGGGAAATGGGGTGAAATGGCCTGAAATGGGCCAAAGCCCAGCAGACCGTGATGGCCCAGCCCCAGGGAGGGTTCTGAGTCCCAGGAGGGACACGGGCCAGCCCTCCCCGGGGCTGTGGGGAAGGGAAGGGAGCATCCCCAGCTCTGCACTGAGGAGGAGGAGAGCTGATTTCCAAGCTCTTTAAATGGGATGAGGAGTGATGAGTTGATGTTGCTAGCGGAAGGCAGAGGAGCCAGGAAGAGCTCCACGACTGTTTGGTGAGAGCTTTAGAAGCAGCTTCTGCCTGGTGTTAGGGGAGGAGACATCCCTGCATGTCCCAGAGAGAAGAGCAGAGGACAGCATGGATTACAACCTCTCCCCCCTCTACCTTTTTCTCCTGTTCAGTTTTTTTCCCTGTAGGAGATTAATGGGAACTCTTTGTCTTCTAACATGACTGTACCTTATGAATTCTCTGTCTCATCCTCATCCTTTAAATTATCCACATAATAAAATATGTATTCAGTGATTTCAGGTCATAATCTGATCTGCTTAGGGAAGAAAAGGAATGATAGAGAAGGGTTGCCAGCATGCTCAGCTCTCCTCCATTTATCTTTATTTATCTTCTAGTTTTTTCCCTAACAACTTGTGTGCAGCCAAGTGATGGAAATTCCAGTACCTGCGTGCTGGTTCCTTGCAGCACAAGCGTCCCCCTCATCCCCCCAGCTCAGCAGGACCCTCTGAGCTGCTCTGGCTGCCCCAACCCCCATCTGCTGGCCAAGGAGATGTTTGGGGTGGTGAACCCTCCCTGTAACTCCTGCCTTGCCCTCACTGCTGCTGGGATCAGTTTTATCCAGCTATAAAACAGGCACAAATTTGCCTCCGTGCCAGCCCCCCGTGTGTGTTGGCTCCTGCAGGAAAGTGGGACTGCAGGAGGGGCACACGGAGCACTCGGGATGTACCCAAACTGCTGGCAAAGGCAGAGTGGCACGGCCTTACCCCAAGGCAGAGACATGGGGTGAAGGTTCCTTCCTTTGTGGAGCTCCTGGACAGCTCTGGAGCTGCCCGAGTTTCATTTTAATACCAGATTTAAGGCCTGAACATGGGTTTTAATTATTTCACCACATTCCTGTGACATCTAAGAAGCCTTGTGCATGGCAATGGCAGCTCTAAAGGGCATTTTGCACTTTAAAAACCCCCAGGAATCTGTAATGTCCTGATGTCGCTGAGGTGTGCTGCAATTCCATGCAGGAATGGAGGAAGAGGAGGAGGAGGAGGGAGCCCAGCACCGTGCAGCCAGTGAGGGCATCTCCAGCCCGGTGTCTCCCAGGCATGGAGCACCCCCGAGGCTCTCGTGTGACAATTTGGGGTGGGAAGGGGCTTGTCCTCTCGGGCACAGGGGCAAGGACAGCGTCCCTGAGTGAGGGCTGGTGCCAGGAGCACACCGTGCTGCTTTGCAATGGAAAATGGGGATTTCACATCCTTGCCTGTAGCCGTTGACTGGCATCTCTTGGGTGCCAGTTTTCCCCGTGGCTCTCTTCCTAGCTGTCTGTCTGTCTGTCTGTCTGTCTGTCTGTCTGGGGGCCTGCAGAGCCTCTTCTGCTGGGATGCAAAGCCTCGGCTTTCGATGGCGTGGGCTGGGGGCGGTCAGCGCTGCGCCTTGGGAGGCAAGAATCTGGGGAAGACTTCCCAAAGGAGGTCCCAGGGAGCTTCAGCACCACTTGTTTTGAGCCCCCAGAGGCTGTTTGCCTCTTGCCTGTGCTCTAAGGGCTGCTGGTTCCCGTGTGCCTGGCACTGCCAATGGATGAGAAAGCAAAGGCCCATCCCAGTGATGAGGCTTTAGCAAGGACAAAGTGTTATTGTAGGCATTGCTTACCCCGGGCAGGTAAAGAGGGTCAAAAGCCAGGTTGGTGCTGCCCACCCAGGGGAGGAGAACAGCTCTGGGCATCTCTGAGCAGCTGAGGCCTTGCTGCTGCACCTCCTGCACAGAGGGGGAAGGAAAAAGTGAAGACAATGTCCCGAAGCACCCGGAGTGATTCAGAAAGCTGGGAACAGCCATGCTTTGCCAGGGTACGAATGTCTGGGCTTAGATAAACCCTCTTTTTGGGTTGGCCCTGGGAGCAGGGGGAGATTTCCGGGGTGCTTTGCATGGAAGAACCTCAGGATACCAAAGGGCTTGTGTTGTGTTTTGTCAAGGGAGGAGATGCTCTGTCCAACGCCTGCTCTCCATCCCTGCCTGCCCAAATTCCCTCCTGCCTGCAGCCTGGGCTCTGGGCTCCAAGAGGAACCCTCCGAGGAGTGAGCCCCTGCAGGGTGGCACCTCTCTCTCCCTTCTCTCCTGTGGCTGGGCATCTCAAACATAACTGAGAGGTATTTGGGAACGTATCTGAGCACAGGCTGGCCACAAAGCGACTGCTGAACGCAGGGAGACCCAGCTGATGCTGGGGAGGAGCAGGGGAATCGCTGCCAGCAGCACCCTGAAACCCAAGGATGGGGCACAGCTTCACACCCACTCCCCCCAGCAGCAGGGACCAGCCTCGGTGGTGCCCCGTGGGGGCCTGAATTCTCCTGGGCATGCTCAAGGAGGGGCAGGAGACAGGGAAGGGTGGACAAGAACAACACTTAAAGCCAGGAGCTGCCATGTGCTCTGTACCTCTCACAAGGAGCAATGCGTCTCCGTGCTCTCAGCATCAAAGCTCTGTGTGCCCTTAAGGTGTGAAATCAAAGAATCCGTTTGGTTTCTTGCGTGCTCCTGGTGATCCCTGAGTGCAGGTTTATGGGATGTTTTCTGAGAAGTCTCCTCTCCTGATGGATGTTACACACACAGGCACGCGGGCTCCACACGGGAGCGGGGCTTCACGTCAGTAAAGCCTGTATCATTAATATCTGTATATTTAATAGCTGTAATATATAATTAATATCTGTAATATTGATATTTATTAGTCACATTTAAAAGGTTAGACACTGTGATTGTTACAAGACCAGCTTCCCCCAGCTTCACAGCAAAGGTGTTTGCTTCTCCCAGCCAGGCCAGAGATGGAGGCAGCCTCAGGTGGCTGCCAGCACTTCACCCACCCGAGCTCGCTTGAATTCCCACTGCTGGAGCATCTCCAGGTCTTTCTCCTCTCCTTTGGAAACACAAACTGCACTAAAAGGAGCTCTTTGCAGTGCACTGGGGAGTGGCTTTCCCAGCCCATCACCAGGAGGATTGGAGCCCTGGTGCTATGGACTAACAGAGCACCTGAGCTGCCTTGCCATCCAGCTCACATCTGTTTTGAGGGACGGTTTTTTGGCTCTGTTGCCATTCTCCACACTCACATTCAGTGAACCATGACAGCAGATAATCTGGAGGCTTTGACTGGAGGGTTTATTGCTCTCATGATTACAGTCAAACCTTTTTAATATCACCTTTGGTTTAGTGTCCCTTTTCTTACAGACACGCAGCCCTGAGTATTCTGCGAGTTCCTGCTGTCAGCCCCCCACGGCCCCTTATTCTGAGCATCCCCCAGGGCCCTGAGCACCCCATCCACGGCTTCAAGGATCTCCCCAGAGCCCTGAGGATCTACCCCACGTGTCCAAACTTCCACCCTAGAACCTCAAGAACCCACCAAGAGCCCTAAGAACTTCCCCCCGCCATGGCCCCAATAACCCCCCCATGGTGCTGAGCATCCACCTGAAGTCCCAAAATATTCCCCCCCAGCCTCAAGCATAGCCTCGAGCATCCCCCCCATGGGATTCAGAGGGGCTGCAGTGCCTGGGATGCTCCCCTTGCCCAGACCGGGTCCTGCGGGCTGGAGACCTCTCCAGGACTCTTCAGCCTCCCTGGGTCTCTGCGTGGGGCAGGCAGCGCCTGTCCTCGTCTGTAATCGAAACAGATGCAATCAGGACGGATCAACATCCAATTCCTCGCCTGGCTGAGTGGAGACGTGTGTTTAATTTCCCGGCAATTCGGGCCGGGAGCCGCGGCCGGTTCCTGAGCCGAGGGGCGGCTCCGCCCGGCGCACGCTGCTCTGCACAGGAGCTGCTCCCCGGGCCGCAGTCCCCAGCCTCCCCGAGAGGAGGAGGAAAAAAAGCCGTCTCCCAAAGCTTTTCTGCAGAATTCCCACTGCCACGCACCTCCAGGGAAACAGCAAGGGCGCTCGAAGCCCAGGGAAGTGGCTGCAGGTCTCTTTCCAGCCGGATTTATTTGGAGGGAGCAGCAGGAGGGGAGGGATGGGAACAGCAGCGAGTCAGTGCTGGGCATCCCCCTGAGCCTGCACGGGGAAGAGATCTTGGGGCTTTCGGGCCAGCCCAGAAGGTCTCATTCACTGGAGAGTGCTTTCCCTAATCCTGAAGTGATGGAAACCCCTGGGGCATCCTGCAGGCTCAATTCCCACTGGCAGCAGCAAGGCAGGCTTGTGAAACATGAGGGTGCCTGTGCTGGGTGGGTGATGATGGCCCAGAGTCCCCAAACGAGCGTGAGCAAAACAGAGAGAAAAGGGATTTGAAATGATCTCCCAAATAATTTATCTAAATTAAAGTCTCTAGTTCTTCCCAGCACGGCCCCCAGGGACCCCTTCACACCATCCATACCTCATGCTTTTCCCTCCAGAGACCATCCCTTGGAAAACTTCTTGTGTTGGCTACAAAACAAGCAAGTTTCCCTTTTTGAGCTGTACTTTGCTCTGAATTACATTTAAGAGCAAGGGAATTCATCTGTCTCTCCTCAGCATCATTAAGGTTTCGTTGAGGACCCTCAAACTGGGGTGACAGCTTTGGGCTCTGCTTGACCCTGCTCTTCCCTCTTCACTGCTCAGGAATTGGAGCCCGTGGGTTTCTCAGCCCTGCTCCAAAGGGCTTGGGTGAGAAACTGCTCCTTCGTGCCTGGTCACACTCAAAACACAGGAGTTTTGGGGACATTGCCCTTGACTTTGCCTTGCAGGCCCGTTGTCATGGCTGGAAGCTGAAGGAAGGCAGTGACTGCTCCTCTCCAGCTGGAGAAAGCCAGGAGGGCCTGATCAGTGATTTCAATCTTGCTTAGATACATCTTCTTGGGGTTTTTTCCATCAGTGTTGTCCAAGGAACGTGATTTTTGCCATGCTGGTGCATCTGTAAAGCCCAAGCTGAAATACCTCATTTCCAACTCAGGCTTCTGCATGACAGTCTGGAAAGTTGCCTCCCACCTCACTGGTGGCACTCAGGATACAGATCAGCCAGGTTTAGTTACCTCTGGTGGCTGAGACCATGGAAGAATCACTGCTGGCATCCTCAGAGCGGGGGGTTTTGCTCTGTGTGGGATGTCTGTGTGAGTGCTGAAGGTCCAGGACTCCCCACACATCTGAGTGGGTGCTTACCTACAGATCTGAACAGCTCATCATCATTAATGGCCTTTAGATCTCTCACTGAGCTTCCATTTCCTGGAGGTGGGAGGTGGATTCGGCAATTTCCCCAAAGCGATGTGGGGAAATTGGGACATGGAATCATATTTTAGGAATCATGGATACATTTAGGACCACCTTGTTCCTGTGGCTGAGAAAGGTCTCTTTTAACATGCCAGGACAGAAGTCTCACACCGGAGGGAGTAGCTCGCCAGGAAACCTGACAAAGTTTTATGCAGAATTAGGTGGAATTGCTCTTCTCCACTTTGGTTCATCAGCTCAGCTGGGAAAAAGTATTTTCTGCTGTCAACAACGCTACTCATTGTTCAGCAAAAAGCTTTTGGAGGCTCATTACTTGGAATATTCAAGTTATGATGGTAAAAGGAATTAGAGTGCTGTGAATACACTAAAATACAGCCTCTCCAGCATCTCTCCTGCATTATTTTGGTTGATGGTAATTATATATGTAACGGTAATTGGGGGAATTTGTCACTAATTGAGAAATGGCTTCAATGGCTCTCAACCTGCAAGGAGAGAATTCCACTGAAAATCTCTCTGGGCTGTGTTTGAGGAAGAGACCACCGGGAACAGGGGCTCATTTCATGTGATTTTGGTGAGGCCAGACTCTGGCTCTCAAGGAGCAGTGGGGAGTGCTGAATTCGGATCTTTTAAACCAAGTTCAGTAAGGATGGGTGTAAAATCGCCTGCTGCCAGCTTGGGGCATTTACCTTTCCACTCCCCCAGGGTCTGACAGCTGGCCAGGGGCAGCGCGTAATGCCAGCATGGCTCTTTCACCGTGCTGCTTAGAGGGAGAGCTGCCTGTGACCCTCAGCAGGAAGGGCCTCAGCCTTCCTGGTGGGGCTGTGGCTGCTGCTCTCTCCTCCCCAGGCAGCTCTGTTCCCCTGTCCTGGCATCACAACTGATCCCCCAACCTCCCAGCTGAGGGAGAACCTCCCCTCCCCAGATGTTAATTAACCTTTAGGGGCTGGGGGATCGGCGGGGGGGTGTCAGAACCCAGAGTTGTGGGTGCTGCCCACACTTGTTGTGTGGTGTTACAGAATTCCAGAATGGTTCGGGTTGGAAGGGGCTTTAAAGGTCGTCTCATTCCACCCACCACTATCCCAGGGTGCTCCAAGCTCCATCCAACCTGGCCTTGGGCACTGCCAGGGATCCAGGGGCAGCCACAGCTGCTCTGGGCACCCTGTGCCAGGGCCTCATCCCCCTCACAGGGAAGAATTTCCTCCTAATATCCCATCTAACCCTGCCCTCTGGCAGCGGGAAGCCTCTCCCCCATCTCC
>VYXC01011174.1:186074-203678 GCA_013397175.1 Platysteira castanea | reverse complement strand
GAGCCCGGGCACCCGCGGAGCGGGGCCGCCCCACGCGCTTCCCGGCGGCGGCAGGAGGAGCCGGCCCGGCCCGGCCCGGCCCGGCCCGGTGAGTGTCCTCAGCACCGCGGACAGCTCCGCGCTCCGCGCTCCGGCTTCGCGTTCGGCGCTCCGGGCTCGGAGCTGCGCGCTCCCTACGCCGGGCTTCGCGCTCCGGCTGCGCGCTCCGCGTTTGGCGGCGCCGCGCTCCGCAGTCTGCGCTCCGCGCTCCGCGATGCCGAGCTCCGCGTTACCGGCTCCGCGCTCCGCGATGCCGAGCTCCGTGTTCCGGCTCCGCGCTCCGCGANCTCCGCGTTACCGGCTCCGCGCTCCGCGATGCCGAGCTCCGCGTTACGGCTCCGCGCTCCGCGATGCCGAGCTCCGCGTTACGGCTCCGCGGGCTCCGCGAGCTCCGCGCTCCGCAGCTCCCGGCGCTCCGCGTCCCCGCGCATCCCAGCCTGGCAGCAGCCGCGCCCCGGCCCCGGCTGCCTGTGCTCTCTGCTCTGCGTGCGTGCCCCCTCTCCAGCCCCGCGGAGTTGAGCGCGGAGGGCAGCGGCGGTGGGCAGCGACCCGCGGTTCCCCCGCCGCACCGTCTCCCCGGCCCGGCCGCGGGCGGCTGTGCGAGGGAAGCGGGGGGTGGAGGGGAGGTGTTGGTTATTTTTGGGGGGTGGTAAAGGCTGCCTGCACTTTCTGCAAGTTCCTTTTGTGGCTGGAATGAGATTAAAGAAATTCGGCTCTCGGCACCTGCGTCACACGGAGACAGTCCGTGGAGGGAGGAGGCTCCTTGCTGCATCNCCCAGCCTGGCAGCAGCCGCGCCCCGGCCCCGGCTGCCTGTGCTCTCTGCTCTGCGTGCGTGCCCCCTCTCCAGCCCCGCGGAGTTGAGCGCGGAGGGCAGCGGCGGTGGGCAGCGACCCGCGGCTCCCCCATCGCGCCGTCTCCCCGGCCCGGCCGCGGGCGGCTGTGCGAGGGAAGCGAGGGGAGGGGGAGTGTATGTTATTTTTTGGGGGTGGTAAAGGCTGCCTGCACTTTCTGCAAGTTCCTTTTGTGGCTGGAATGAGATTAAAGAAATTCGGCTCTCGGCACCTGCGTCACACGGAGACAGTCCGTGGAGGGAGGAGGCTCCTTGCTGCATCCTTGCAGGCAGCGCTGGGGGGCTCATTCGCACCCTCTCCCCGTCAAACCCAGGCTCCATCTCTCAGCCCGCTCCCTCCCTTCTGCCCACGACTCCCACTCCCCGCAGGGCCGCGGGGGCAGCAGCATCCCCAACTCCGGGAGCTGGGAACAAGCCTGAGCAGCCTTTCCCTCCCTCCCGCACCGGCTGTCGCCTGCTCGTGGATGCTGTCGGCGAACGCGAAGCCCACCCAGGCTCTGCTGAGCCTTAGCCCCGGCGTTCTGCTTCAATTCACCAAAGTTTGAGCACGGTTTTTGCCTCCTCTCCCGCCTGCTCGAGCAGCAACGGTGCCTTTCCTTAGGAGAGCTGACCCCTGGAAGGGGCCGTCGCAGAGCTTTGGGCTGAAAGATGCTCCCTGAGCCTGTGCAGAGCTGCGACTTTTAAAGCCGGGGAGCGGAGCGCTTGCTTGGCGAGGTCACCGCTGCCGGAGGGGTGGCAGAGCGTCTGGAGGAAGGGACGCCGAGGGTGTGTCTGAGGAACGCATTAATTAGGCGTGCTTCATTAGCAGTTACCTGTTACGGCTTCTGACAGAATCCATCTATCCGGAGAGGAGGACAAGGCTAAGCCCAGTGCGGGGGATCTTCAGGGGTTCGCTGAGGTGCTGTGGAAGCCGGGGAAAGCAGCATCCCTGGATCCTGGCGTCCTGGCTGGAAATGGGGGGCACCTCGCCGCTTTAAGCTCTTCCCTGTGTATCGGCTGGGCAGCTGAGAGCAGACATCTCCTGCGCTGGCACTGGGGTCTCAAGGAAGGGTCAGATTTGGGGATCGCTTTCTGCCGGCTGCATCCCAGTGGCTGCCCCCTGCATCGCACCCCCGTGGGACGTGTGTCTGCAGGCAGGGAAACTGAGGCATGCGGAATGGGCAAGGGCAGGCAGGCAGAAGGGTCAGAGGGGCTTTTCCTGCTCCTTTGGAGGAGCATGAGCCTGGCTGGTTCTTTGAATCTCGGGTCTGTGCTCGCGGCAGTGAGGTGCAAAGCCCCGGGTTTGTACAGCGAGGCTCGGTGGGAGAGAGGGGCCACGGAGAACCCCAGTCCTGCCAGCCTGCTGGGAGGAGCAGGTTCTCCCCCCGAGGCACCTGAGCAGCCAGAGGTGCTGAGTCCTGGGGAGCTGGGGCTGCTCCTGCGGCCGCAGGGCAGGGCTGGGCTCGGATGGATCGGATGGATGTGTAGAACCGCACTGCCAGGACTGGAAAAACGCGCTGGTTGCTGGGGCTCACCGTGCTGGTGCTGGGGAGGGGTTGGACCGCAAGTCCTGGCAAACCAAGGCTGTTTCTGGGCTGAGGTTGAGGTTTCCTCTGGGCTCGGGTCCTGGCGAGTGAGGCGGCTCTGCAGGCAGGGCAAGGCTGGGCTCCCGTGCTTGTGAGGCTGCTTGTGGGGTACGAGGGTCTCCAGCACCCTCCTGGAGATCTCTGTGCCCCGCCCCGCACCCCAAACCCGCTCAGAGGGACTCGGGGGGTGGATGTGAGCATCAGCAAGGTGAGGCTGCAGGGACAGCTTGTCACCACGGGCAGCAGCCACGGGGGAGCACATGGATCTCTTGCTGCTCTCCTGGTGGTGGTGCTCCAAGCTCCCCAATCCCCTGAAACAGCTCGAGAACTGCACTGAGAAGTAGGAACCAAATCGATG
Source organism: Platysteira castanea (assembly GCA_013397175.1). Taxonomy (NCBI): domain Eukaryota; kingdom Metazoa; phylum Chordata; class Aves; order Passeriformes; genus Platysteira; species Platysteira castanea. The sequence continues at coordinate 200,865 of VYXC01011174.1, read as the reverse complement.
GGAGCCTTTCCCTGACACAGCCGCAGCTGTGACTGCTTCACCCACAGCTCTTGGTGGGTAACAGGCACCCAAACCTGCTGGGCTGGGGTGGGCTCAGGGCTGCAGCTCCTGCCCTGGCACGGGGTGTCTGTGGGCTTCCCAGCCCTCTCCTTGCTCCTCTTCGTCTTGTCAGAGCCCGTAGCAAACGCAATAAAACCCAAGAAAAACGCTAATTCACAAGTACAAGCATGTAGGGTGTAAAGCAGATGTTTAACCTTATTATATAAACAAACATAAAGGAGCCATAAATTAGGCGGGGGGAGAAGTCAATTCATCGATGGAACTGCTCAGGCAGAAGAGATAAAGGCAGCGTGAGGGACGGGGACAGGATGCAGCCCGCGCCTGTAATCCTCTCGCCTTTTAATTGCGGCCGTAATGAGAAACAAAATGTCAATGACGTTAGATGCTGCTTCCATCCCAGCCAGGGGAGCGGCATCCTCGATCCAGGCTAAAAATCCTAGCGAGGGTAAAACCTGGGGCTGCTTGGATGCTCCCAGCTGCTGGGTACTGGTCTGCGAGCCCAGTTTGCTGGCTGGAGTTACTGGGAGCTGGCTGCTGGGTTTAATGGCATTAAGTGCTGACCTGTTTGTCAGCACGATTTGTTCCTGGTCTTCCCTCTCCCAACCCGCTGCGCAAGGAATAAAATGAGAGAATCAGAAGGGGTGGGGATAGGAAATTTAAAAAATAAAACAGAAAATACAAGGCAGGTTCAGCAGGTGCCATTTGTCTGTCTCTTGTTCTGAGAGGGATTTTCCCCTCATCGCTCTCACATCTCACCAGGCAGGTCCACTCTCCCTTAGGGATGTGCCTGAAACGAGTCCCAGGATGCCCAGCACCATCTCAGCTGACTTTTAGTTAAATATTTTTCCTGTCGGCCACCTCCACTCCCACAGCCCCTGGGGGATGTGCTCCAGCCAGGTTCCATGGCAGTGGAAAGGGCCTCTCCCCTCACCATCCCTGCTATGGCCCAGCCAAAGGAATGTCAGTGAGGAGCCCCTTCCCACCGGGGAATAGCCAAAGGAACACCCTTCCCTCGCCAAAATCTCAGCGCCAAACATCCCATCCCCAGGCTGCCAGAAGGTGCTGAGACCCCCTCTCCTCCTGTGCCTTCCTTTTTCCCCCAGCTCGTTGTCTTCATCTCAGAGCTTGGTTTAATTTTCCCTTTGTAATTAGCCATCACAATTTCTCCCGGCAGCTCCTTGACGAGCCCCAGGTAATTGTTTGGTCCTTTCCCCCCCTCCACCCCCTACATTCCTCGATACTTTGCAATGTCAAAGCCTGGCATTCCCACGATTTCCATCCGCAGGGCAGGAACCTTGGCGAGGTGCGGGCAGCGAGGCTGGCAGCTGCCCTGCCCATCTCCCAGCTCCCACCAGCTGCCTTCAGCAAAGCACAGTGCTTTCCACAAACCCCGTGGTGAGCTCGTCCTGCTGGCACGTGAGCGTCCGAGATGGCAAAGGTTGGGAACAGAGGAGCAGGTGGGGGTGTCACAGCTGGGGGGGGTCACAGGTCCCCTCTCCCCCTTCCCCTGTGTGGGGTTTGATGCTCTGTGGCCGGTTGCTGCCAGATTTACTGGTGGGGTGAAAATCCCAGGGATGCTAAAGTCTCCCCTCATGCTCCCTGGGGTGGCTGGGGTTTAGGAATAGGGCCGAATTCTCCTAAAACCACCAGGAAAAGGACAGGAGGGGTGGTAAGTGCTGCTGAGGCTGCTGTCCCTAGGAGGCCTGGTGAGCAGAGATCTTCATCTGAACCTTTTCCTTCTAAGCTGTTTGGTTTTGTGGGCAGCTTGACCCAGGACGTGCTAGAAACCATCCCAGCTACCACCTCCCACCCCTCCCTGCCTCCCTCTCTCTCTCTCTCAGCTTTTTTGCTAAATAAAGGCTTTTGGGGAGGGATTTCTGCCCCCTGTCTCTTTCCTCGAGGTGGATGGAGCTCCAGCGAGTCTCCTCTCTGGAGGATGAGATTTGGAGCCTCTTGCCAGTCCACCAGTGTGGTGGTGTGGATCACTGCTAGAGGAATTATCCAGGGGTGTTTGACTGGTGCCTGGGTGGATGCAGGATGTTCCTCTGGCCCAGCCAGAACTCTCTCCCCTGTTGGAGGAGATCACAAATCCCCCATGCTTTGGAAATGAAAAGCTTGTAGCTCCTACAAGTGTAGGGAAGTCCTTTGGTGACGGCTGTTCTACCAAAGAAGGGTTTGGCAGAGGTGAGGGATCTGCTCTCCCCTTCCCCTCCACTCATGAGAGGCATCACAGGAGGGAGAAATTCATCCAGCTCTCTGTCCTTCATCTCCAGGGCAACTCCCTCCTCTTTGTCCCACTCCTTTGGGAAGAATATCCCACTCGAGGCCGTGCCGGGCCGAAGGCTGGGGATGCAGCTGGAGAGATGCCTGGCAGCAGAAGTGCTCTCCTGGGTGCTGGCTCTCCTTCTGAAGTGCAAATACCCTCCCTGGCAGAAGGGAAAAGCCTTGCCCTGCCTGCCTGGCACCGTGGGACGCGTGGCAATGTCCCAGGGGAAAGCTGTGCTGTTTGCATTAGCCGGAGCTCTGGGCTGCCTGCTGGAATTGCTCTTCCTCGGCCCGGCTGCCTGGGATTTGCAAATTGATTGCCGATCAATACTGGCGCATTTGGGCCACGCGGGGCTGCCGGCAGCGGGAGGCAGGCCCTGGGGGATGCTGTCCCCACCAACAGCCAGCGGGACAGGCTGGGCTCTGGCTCTCCATCTCATGGCTAGCAGGGGAGGTGACCCCTGAGCCCTGCTGGAGCCCGGGCTGGGCGGGATGAGCGGCAGGAGGAGCAAAGCCTGTCCCGGGTCACACAGCCCCCCATGGTCCCCAGCACTGGAGCTCAACGCCCACCACTCTGTTCCTAGAGCATCATCTCCAGTAAGGAAATATTTCCCGGTGAAGCTCTTGAACCATTTCCCTGATGGCTCCCTTGGCTTTGGCTGAAATCAGGTTAGTCAGCAGAAATGGCCAAAAACGTGGATTCCTAAAGTGCGTTGTTTATTTTCCTTATTTTTTTTTCTTTTGGTGGATGAGTCCTCTGATCCCCGTGGGGTTTTGCAGCCTCGCTTGGTTGCTCAGCACAGTCAGGAGCAGGTCCTGTTGCTGGAGCACATCCGTGTCCCTGCTAAATAACACGGGGACAAGCAACGAGCTTCACCGGAGGCGATTTTGGCTGCCCCCACTGCAGACGGCCTGCAGAGAGAGCGTGGCTGGTAATTAAAATGCAGATTGATTTGATTCGATCCGGTTGCTGTCCCTCGGGGGAGCGAGGGACACGTTTGTCGTGGGGGATCAGTGTCCTGGCTCTGCCAGCCCCTGCCCGTGGCCACAGCCCCTCGCGTAATGCGCGCTCCTTCTGCTTGCGGGGAGACTCGAAACAAAATCCCTCTGCAAAGCATCAGCGTTAAAGTTGTCTGTAATTACACAGTTAATTTATTATGTAGCACCAGTAACAATGTAAACCCGGCAAACGGCTGCGAGATAGCACGCCGAGAATTGCCTCATTCGGTAAATAATTTTAACTTAAGTAATTATTTCCTGCAAGGGGGAGGATGCCGGGAGCACCCTGGGGGCTTTCCTGGCCGCAGGAGGGATGAGCTGGCAGTGTGATTCCTCATTAATTACTCGATGCTGCGGCTGCCCCCTGCCCATCCCCGTGTCCGTGCGCCCCAGGACACCCACGGGGTCCCAGCGGGTGCCACCAGCGCTGCCCACGGCAGCCGCTGGCCCCGGCCTGGTTGGTTTTCCTTCGGCGTGTTTCGGTTTTTATTCTCTCCAATTTTAACCCATCTGCTTGTCATTGTTATTAAGGCAGCGTCGCCTTTTGCCGGCCTTGCTTAATGAAGGCTAATTGCAGCGGGACGCTGATTACGGTGCCGGGCTCCGGTCCGCGGGGTGCCCGGGCTGAGGGCGGGCAGTGCTCCAGCGCTCCTGGTACCTGACGCTTGTGGCACCGCTGCCAGCATCCTAAAATCCTCCAGCGTCCCGGCTTTCTGTAGGAAACACGGTTCGGATGGAGCTGCTCCATTCGTGTTTCCTCCCCTTGTCCTCCTCTCCAGCGCATCCTGCTCACCCTCCTCCGCCCCCGTTCCCCCGGCTTCGCCCACACGCTCTTCCTCGCTCCCACCTTTTGTTTCGCCCTGGGCTTCATTTAAAAGCGCCATTGATGCCATTAGGCGCTAATATGAAGGGAGTCTCTCTCCGGCTGCCCTCCGCAGATGGGGAGCTGGGCTCAATCCACGTCCTGTTCTCCGCTGGGGAGTAACAATGAACTCGGGAGACGGAGAAAGAGCCGCTCTGTGCTCCGGGAGACGGCCCTGTCCCCGGGGCCAAAATAACTCCACTTGTTTTATTTATCAACTCCGGGGGGACGGCGTGTGAGCGGCATACAGATGTTGCCACAGCTGGCTCTGACGTGCCTGGGACCGGTCCCACAGCGCAGCCCCGTGTGGAGCGGGGGATGCTCTGCAGTGTCGGTGTCTCAGCAGCCCCCTCAGGGCTGGAAAAACTCCTGCAGGGTGTTTTAAAGTAAAAACAAGATCTGGGCTATGGGCATCTCTGTGGCCGGGCCTCGAGGAAACTCAAGCTGCCATGAATTTCTCAGACCCTCGCCTGCACTGCTACCCCAGTGGAGCTCACACAGAGCCTGGGGAAGCTCAGCTTCCACTCAGCAGCTCCAGAGCTCGCAGCAGGGAGGGAAAGTCCCTCCTCACCGTGTGCGTGCACGCACAAAATGGAATGAAGGGCGAGAGCAGCCGAGCTGATTTTCTCCTGCTCCCTCCCTCTCTCCCTCCCTCTCCTCACTCTCTGCTCCCACGAGTGAATTGGATTAGTCACCTTCTTAGTTAACTGTGCTGGTGTGAGCTCTATTAGGTTTTAAATGTTTGTCACAATCCAATTTAAAAAATCCATCCCAGCAGGGCAGGGTTTGGGGGGCACTGGGTGGTTGCAGCTCTCACACCGGGGGCTCGGAGGCCTGGAGCTGAGTGGGACTGGGGGGGGCTGGGGGGTGTAACCACCCCTCACCCTCAATTTCTGGATACCCCAGAGGCTTGTTATGCCTTTGGGAAAGGTCATCCCGGCCCTCTCAGCAAGGGCTGGGTGCAAAGCTGACACCCCAGGGAGAGGCAGAAGTGTCCCCACGGCAGCCCCAAAGCCCCCCTGAACCAGTGCTGGTTGAAAATCAGGATGGAGCTGGGTGTAAATCCATGCTGGAGCTGTGGTGCACGGGTTCCAGGGTGCCTGGCAGCATCGGAGAGGCTGAGCTGGGCAAAGCCAGCCTTTTTGGGGGGGATTAGGGCTGGTTGCTGATGCTGTCGGGAGGGAGGGAGGTGGCATCGGCCTCCTCAGCAGCGAAGGCAGCGTTCCTTCTGAATGAACTGGCAGTGAATGAGGTCCAGCTTCTGCTTTAGACCCAGCCTAGGCCCTTGAGAATGGGCACGGATCATCCTCCTGCAGCCCCCAGCACAGCCCAGGCCCCTCTCTGGGGCATGTGCCCCACGGGAGAAGTCCCAGGCTCCCCAGCTCACCACTTCTTAGCTCTTTCATCTTTTCCTCTGTCTTCTAGACAGTTTCCAATCCATAACAAACTTTCCCCTCTCATCTTAGCTCCCTTAATAGCCTCTGCAGGAGGACTTTATTAAAGCCTGGTGGAAACTCTGAATTCATTACGGCTCCTTATGCTCCATCACACGGGGCTTTTCTGGCTCCCTGGGCTCTGGTAGTTCATGTGGGCCCTGCGGAGCACTTGGGCTTGTTTCTTCCTAAGCCAGGTTATTATTTATCATTTTTATGTCTTTGTTAATTACCTATCATTAATTATTTTTTATTATTATGATTGAATTTGTTTTCTCCCTGCCCTAAACGGTGAGGCTCACTGGGCTGGGATGCTTCCCACCAGCACCCTGGGTTTTGTTTTGCCATAAAAGAGATGAACCACGGGCTGGACAGGAGGGCAAAGCATCATTTTGCACAGCAAATTCTGTGGTGTTCGGTGGTTTTGGCCTAAAAAAAGCCTCCTGAGTGAACCCAGGGGGTCTCAGTGCATGGTCACACACCTCGTTCATGAAGTCCTGATGCATGGGGAGCATCACATTTGGGGCAGTGGCAAATGTAAATTTAAATTCCTTTAAATTCTTCCGTATCGATCGTGGCTTTCACAGCTCAGCCACTCTCTGCAAGCACACTGGGGCTTTCCCGTGGCCCCCTTGGTGGGTTTGGGGACCCTGGCACTGCCGGGCAGCACCTCACCCTCTCTGCCGTCCAGGGGTTGTGGCATCCTTGATTTCCCGCCTGAAATGGGATGTCAGGACAGGCCTGGGGAGGAGGAGAGGGGTGCAGGGCCATGGGGGCAGGGGCTGATGCACCCAGGGAGCAGCTGGAAGGGATTTGTCATCCACGAGGTGCAGCCTGGAGGAGGTCAGGGGGATTTTTGGGTCCCTCGTATCACCCATCTTCTCCAGGTGTCACATCCTACATCCAGCCCTGCTAGGTCCCCAAAGCACGTCCTCTTTGCCACAAAAGGGGGCTGGGGTGAGGGGGAAGAGGGGCTTGGAGGTTATTGATTCCCAGAGCAAAGAATGTGCTACGCTGGAGGATTTTTTTCTTTCCAGCAATCAATGGAAATGTGTTTATCAGGAAACCGTGTTTGGCCTGGGCAAGTGTTTTAGTGATGTAAACAAAGCTGGGGAGAGGGACAGGGGGGAAAACAGAAAAGGAGGGTTGGGAGAGGAGAAAGGACCTGGAGCAGGTGAAAAGTGTTGAGATAAGGAGGAATCCTGCCCTTCCCTGCTCGGGAGAGCAGGAATAGGAACAGCAGAATGCATGGCCCCCTGTTAGTGGTGGGCAGGGGGCCAGCACTGCCTGCCCCAGTGGCGTGGCTCCCTCCAGGCAGCTCCTCAGAGAGCAGAAAGTTGGTTTCCTTAAATCAGCAGGAGTGCAGGCAGAGGAAAGGGCGAGGAGGGCAGGTTTCCATAGAAATGGGAGCTGGCGGGAGAGGTGGGGAAGGCAGAGCAGGCAGCGTGAGCCCTGGCAGGGGTGATGCTCTGCCCTGCCCCTCACTCCTCCCTCGAGCCAAGGGAGGGCTTCTCCCTGCAGTTTTAGTGAATTAATTCGAGCAGAGATTAATCTCTTTGTGCTGGAGGTGTGCTTGTTCCTGATGCTTTGGTAACGGGTGGTTTCTCCTTCCTCCACGGTATCATTTGTGCTGTGAGATCCTCAGGAATGACAAGAAGCAAATGCCCAGCCTCAAAACGTTGGGTTGGGAATGAAAGTAGGCAGTGGGTTTGGAAAAAAGAGCAGTTTCAAATGCCAGGGAAGTCGGTGTGATGAGGATGTGGTTAGCAGAGGGCAGCCAGGCCGGCAGGTTAATGTGCCTACCCTTTGCAGAATGAACCAGGGGACATTTAACGACTCCAAAGAGCAAGGGCTGGGGTTTACATCTGCTCTTAAAAATGCCTCTTAAATCCCAGGCAACCTCTCACTCATCCGTGTCCCAGCCTCGGTCCATGGTTCAGCTCCTGGGTAGGAGTAGAGCTGCCTCTCAGCCCAGCCCTCGCACACCCCAACCCTATCCCAGTGTAACTGGAGGAGAAACCCCCACGTGGGATCCCATGAGGGCACAGCAAGATCCAGCTGGGAAAAGCCGGTTTCCAGCACCACCGGGGCACAAGCAGCAGGAGGAGCATCCCGATGTGGCCGCTGGGGAAGGTGCACGCCTCCATCCAGCTGGGAGAGAACCCCTTCTCCTCTGCCCAGGGTGGGGTAGAGCAGAGCGGGGATGGAGCTGGCGGTGCCCCCGAGAAGAATGAAGCCTTGTCCTGGGGCTGCAGGCAGCTGCAGGAGGGATGCGTGCGCCGTCCCTGCATCCCGCGCATCCGCCTGCCGCTGCCAGGCTCCCCCTGCCCCGCTCCCGTGCAGCCTGCCTGGCCCGGGGGGAGGTTTAGCAGCCCAGTCAGCAGCCCATGGAGGAGGATCCTTGCCTTTGCGAGCCCTGGCCCTGCCCCAGTGACCTGCTCCACATCCAGCGGGGTTTGAGACAGGGCGGTGATGCCACCGCCGGGTGCAGGCAGGGGCCACGGGGCAGAGCATCCCTGCCCTTCTCCCCCCGGGCTGGTCCTTACCCCGCAGTGCTGATTTGAAGCCCGTCCAGCCCTGAGTGGACCCCCAAGTATCAGCATCCTGGGGAAGGATCCCACCCGCACCACCAGTGAGAGAAGGGACCCCCCAAACCACCCGTGGGTAGTGCTGGCACACCCAGCTGTGAATTCACTCCTCTGCTGTGGCACACACAGCCCGAGCCAGCCTGGCCCTGACGGCTTCTTCATAAAGCCACTGCCTGGCGTGAGGCCACCAGGCACGGTGGGCTGGCCCTGGTGGCTTTTATTTCCAAGAGTTTGGGTCCCACAGTGCCCGGTGCAGGCAGGCCTCTCGTTGAATTTTGGCACGTGGCTCACCGCACAGGAAAAGGCAGGAGGGACCCCAGATTGGCTCCTGGAGGCAGATGGAGATTGGGCAGGCAGCACATCCCTCTGCTGGGGTCTGCACTGCTCCTGCTTCTGCCGGGGAGGATGCGTGTGGGGGCCTGCGGAGCCGGCACGGAGGAGCTGCTGGGTTCCAGCCCAGCATGAGCTCCCTTCCTCCCAAAACACGGGGATCTGGGGAATGCCCCGCCACAGAAAACAGCATTTACCTTCCTCACTTACCTGCACAGTGCCAGCACTGGGGTCGTATCAAACAGGACACCAACAGACTTAAATCTCCGGGGTACAAATCGACCCCAAGCTGGGGATGCTTTCTTCAAAATTATTTTCTCTTTCAAGTACCTTTTGCACGTGAATGTGTGTGCCTCTCCAGCCAAACTGGGGGAAATCTCAGTGTTGTTTTTAGGGAAAGGCACTGGCTGCAGCCTCATCTGTTGGTTTTTCCACCCCGGGCCCAGCAGCACCCTGCCCACAGCCAGAAATCACCCTCCCGGAGGGAATCTGCCTTCCCAACCCCAGGCAATTAGTATTTGCCTCTCACCCCGATGCGCCAGGGTCTCTTATTCCCTCTAAGCTTTTATCCTCTCTTGTTATCCCCTTCGGTGTCTAATCCTCTCTCAAATCCCACTAAGCTGCTGACGTGGCCGTGCCCAGACCCTGACAGTCATCCAGGGATACATCCCGCATCCGTGGGTGGGATGTTTTGGGATGGTACAGACTAGAACCCATAACTCAGGAGGGAGTCCTGACCACCAGTCGTTGTTACAAGGCTAAAAACTAAACTGGGGTGAAAAATCGGGTTTTGGGGGGTATTTCCTCCTGAATCCTGCAGACAGCCACAGCCTCTCGGAGCTGCGGCTGTCCCAGCGCTGGGCTCAGCACGGCACTTGTGGGTACCAGCCTTCCCCGACCATCATCCACAGGGAGCTGCATCCTTTCTTCCCCTCTCCATTTTTTCCCCTCGTGGTCACTTGGAAACGAATTATTTAATGCAAAGATGGTGGAAAACAACCCAGAATCTTTCACTGGTGATGTATTTATGGCGTATTTGCTGTGAAAGGTGTCCCGCGGTGTCCCAAGCCCCCTGTTGCCAGTGCCACCCCATCACAGGCAGCAGCGCTCGTCGCCCCTCGTGGCTTGGCAATTACCCGCTAATTACCGTATTTTCATTCCCCGGCCTTCCTCCCGGCACCCCGCAGCCTCACCCCTGTCCGGGGCACCTTTCGATTATCCCTAATGACGGCGGCGCAGCTGAATGCCAAAATCCCCATTTCCCTGTAATTGGCACGGCGGCAGAGCAGCCGGAGCTCAAGCCGCTCTGGTTTCGTGACCGCGGGGCTCGCCACTCGCTAATTGTTCTCGGGACTCATCAGGACGGTGAGGGAGAGAGGAGATGTCCCCCGGGAAGGCCGCGGGAGACACGGAGCTGTGCCGGCCCCAAAAAAGCTCTGTGGGGTTTTCCCATGCCGGGCGAGGCAGGGCACGGGCAGCCTGTGCCAGCAGGATAACCCCGGCGCGACCGAGACCTTCCAAACTCAATTCCACCCCTCGAGGGTGCCCTGATTGTGCGGGTGCGCCCCTGACACAACCCCCGCTCCCCCCAGCCGGGAGGGAGAAGTTCCAAAGGGAAGAATTTGATCTAAAGTCGATTTAGGGACCTCCTTATGCAGTTTATTCCTCATCCTGCTTAGGGAAACTGAGGCACAGACACCGAGCCGGGGGCTTTGGCTGCAGGGATGTGCCACTGCTGGCATCCCAGGGCGAGGCAGGGATGGGATATATCCTGTTTTCCCTGGACAGCACTGCTGCCATCCCAGGGCGAGGCAGGGATGGGATGCATCTTGAACTCCCCGGACAGGAGTGGGGCTCTGCCCCTGAGCTGCCCCCTGAACAAGGTGCCCAGCAGTCATTCCTCCACGATCCAGGATTTGGAGAGGCATTCCTCGGATGCCTGCTGGGACCTCGCCTCCCTAGCTGATCACAGGGACCAGCGCGTGGCTGTGCAGAGTGGGAATGGCTTGGATTGCCTGGAATTCCCGGGTGGTGCGTGGCACTGCTGTGACCCGCTGGTGAGAAGCAGGGTTGCTGGTGAGAAGCAGGATTGATGCTGAGCGAGGGGTTGGCAGGGATGCTGAAATTAGTGGGGTTTGGGAAGGTGGTGGCTTGGACGGGAGGATGATTCTTGAGCCTTTTCAGCAGCAGAAAATTAAAGAAAATTAATTGCAAAGTCCATCAGAACCACATGTCATGCTGTTCCTGACCCCTGCATGGGGGATGGATCCATCAGGGCACAGTGTGGAGCAGGGTGAAAAGAAACAGAGGGAGGGGTGGAATTCCCACAATTACTGATTCCAGGGGGAATTAGCAGAGCTGTAGACCTGATCCAGCTGCCGAACCCCCCCAAAAGGTGCCTGCAGGAGGTTCTGAATGCTCCCCTTTCCCAAAACCCTTCTGGGGTTGCAAATGGCTCCATCCCACCAGGGATGCAGGTGATGTCCATGGGGCCTTCCACCTTTTTAGGCCACTCTGCTGGTCCAGAGGGAAGAGCCAGAGGGTTTTTATACTAAAAAATGGGGTTTGTTGAAGCTGGAGGTGTGCTGTACCCAGCACGAGGACTCAGCTGGGAGCCTGGGGTTGGGATTAGGGAGGTAGGGAGAAAATGAACCCCTGAAATTCCCCTTATTTGACCCTGGCAGGGGGAGAGGTTTGGGTTTGCTCAGCACAGATGCAGGTTTTTTGGCTGAGTTGGCAGCACGTGGCTGGCAGAGGGCCAGTCCCCAAAGCAGCAGCTTGGGGTTTTAGCCTTTCCCTGGGGTGAGCGCAGCCAGCGTCAGCGCTAAAAAAAAAAACGTGACGTGACCGAGGCGTGAATCAGCAAGAGGAAAATTCCCACCATTTGGGGAAGGAGAGGAGGCAGGAAAATTACAGGCTGGACTCCGTGAGGCAACTTTGTGGGATGCAGTGGGGGAGTGGGAATAGGGAGGGCAGGGAAAGGCTCGGAGCTGTGGTGCCAAAGCAGCCAGCGGGGTGTAGCAGTGGGACAGTGTGTGAGGACGGGCAGCTGATGATCCTCCAGGCCTGGATTTCAGCTGCTAGGAAGCTTGGGAAAGCTCTGAAATGGGAGCTTTGTCCCCAAACCTGCTGTCCTCTGCAGGGTGCTGAGGTCCTGAGCATCCCCAGGGGAAAGGATGCGGGAGGTTGGGCAGCCCGTGCCTGTGTTTCAGCTGCAGTTTCTGCTGTTTCCTTGCTGCCCATGCACAGGGCAAACCCTAACCCCAAAAATGGGGCCAAAAGTGCATCGGGGAGGGGATGCATCCACACTGTGGGACGCTGAGCTCCTGCACCTGATGCTCCTTTGCCAAAAGCTCTCCTTCCACCCCCTCTAGCTAGAGCTGAGGGTGGCTTAGGGGGCTGGCAGAGAGATTAGGCAGCACTGGCTCACAGGTAATGCCTGAGGGAGGCCATAAACAGGATTGATGTGTGGATTAAAGAGGGAAAGGAGGCAAAGGTTAAGGATATAAATAGGTAAAGCTCGAACCAGGAGCACAGGGGAGAGGCCGGGCTGGAGAGGCAGGGAATAAAGCAGTGAGAGGCTGGAGGGCTGGGAAAGTGTGCGAGGGGTGGAGGGCTGAGCAGAAAAGCCGGGTGCATAAATGAGGAGCAGAACCAGAGCACTGAGGGTCGGGGAGCTCTGGGGTGGGTGGGTGGAGGGATGGGACCCTCGGCACCTCCGCAGGGGACAGGGACACACCCAAACCCCAGCGTGTCCCAAAGCTCACCCCAGTGCCCCCACCGAGCACCGAGGTGCTTTACACGGCTTCCTATTTTCCCAGNAGACATGAATTTTACAGCCCGAGGGGCAAGAGGCATTTGAAACAAAGCGAGAGGCACCTCGGTGCTGATTCCTGGCTGCAGCCAGGCGCCGACCCAGCCCCGCTCCTGCTGCCCGCCCTTAATGGGCCCCTGGCGGGCTGCTCTGCTAATTGCATCCCCTTGCGCCCCCAAAAGATGCTCCAAACCACATGGGCATGCATGCATAGCCTGCACACTGCTGCTATTCACACTCCTAATGGGGGTTTCTGCTGGTTTTAGGGTGCCAGCGCTGTGGGGAAAATGCAGGGGTGTCCAGGTTGGAAAGCTAGAGAGAGGCAGAGCGAAAAAGCAGAAAATCTCCCTCGGGCATAGAGGCATTTNGGGTGGGTGGGTGGAGGGATGGGACCCTCGGCACCTCCGCAGGGGACAGGGACACACCCAAACCCCAGCGTGTCCCAAAGCTCACCCCAGTGCCCCCACCGAGCACCGAGGTGCTTTACNAATCTCCCCTGCCACAGCTTCTCCATGCCCAGCTTTGCTCTTGGCTCACCCCCCTCTCTCCCTGCCGCTGGCTGGGGGATTAAATGCACTTTTTACACAGCTAGGATAGAAAAAAAACCCACCTCGATGATTCTTTGCTCTCCCCCACAGCCATCAGGCCTCCACACATCCCACAGATGGGGATGGGGATCGGGGACAATCACCTCGTTGTGGGGACAGGACCCTGCGAGGACACCCATGCCCCAAGGCACCTGGCAGCAGTCATGCTCCCCTTATCGCTGGAGACAACTTTTTACAACCACTTGGACCAAGAGCAGCTTTTACAACAGCTTTTACAACTTCTAGAACCACCGAGTTGCAGTTCTGGTGTCTCAAAATAGGCTGTCATTAAAGCCTCAGGATGGCAGGGCCCGCTGGCTGTCAATTATTCTTCTTTATGATATCAAAGACACACAGCGAGAGCCAAAAAATGAAATAATCCGTGGGATGAACCACTCCTCTTAGTAATTAGAGCTGGTAACCAGACTGTCCTTCACAACATGCTGGGTTTGTGTCCCAGAAGTGTTGGTGATGTGGATGTTGCCAGCAGCCTTACCCCGAGACCTGAAACTCTGTCCAGCTCACACAGGGGACCGTGGGGACATTGCAGCAGTGTCACCAGCACAGCTGCAGTCAAGGATGTGCTCTCTTGCCCTCAAAATTTTGGGACCTTTCTCCTTCATTGCTCTGGCCTTGGATGCCTCTTGTCCAAGCCCGAGACAGGGAGGAGCAGCTGGGTGCTGATAGGGATGCCTTGAGCTGGCCACCTAAAAACAGAGACTGGACAGGAATAAGGGAATAAAAGTGGGTATTTATTTGAAGGACCTTCAAAGGTACACCCTGGGCAGTCCAAAGGCTCCACCCAAGATCCTGGGTCACAGGTTCTTCACCCTTTTATAAGTTTGGTCCATTTGCATATCAGAGTTAATTCTCCAATTCTCCACTACAACCTCAGTTAATGATGTAATTACCCCAAGTTTGCCTGCCCTCTCAGGGCTTTAGTTCACACATTTTGGAGCCTGGGACAATCTGGGTGTCCTTGGAGAGCAAACCCAGAGAGGTTTGTTGTGTCTGAGCAGCATGAGAGAACAGCAGCTCACAGGCCACACAAAACCTCAGAGTTACACACTGGGCAGTGCAGGATTTGAAAAATATAAAAGTTAAAACCTAAGGCATCAGTAAAACTCAACAATTACTATGCAGTTATTAAGAAAATATTGAGAAAATGGGAACAACTGAAAAATAAGTAGGAGAAGAAACATTTGAGGCCTTTCTGTTATTCAGGGTCTTTTCCTGGGGAAAACAGGGAAAGAGGGTGCTGGTCCAGGGTGCCAAACACAGGGTTTGCTCACTGTGTCCCTCTCAGTGTTCACCAGTGATGCTGCTGGGGATGTTTTCTTTGGAAAATTCCCGCTGGGATGGGATTTTGCTGCATGAAAGATCATCTCCTGTTGGCTTTCAGTTGTGTGCTCTCATTGGGATGGTTTTATCTGGCCGGCACTTGAGGTTTGGGACTTTGGGTTTGCCTTTGGATTTATTGGCCCCAAAGGTCTGCTGGGCTTGCTAAAAATAAGAGAGAAATGTTAAAAAGTCACTTTAGCTGACTCCAACCTTCTAAGAAAAAAGGGCTCTGTCCAAGAGGCGAAGGACTGGATTAATGAGATGTACTCGTTAATCAAAAGGCAGGCTAGTAGGTGCTTTGCAGTAGAGGTTTATTCCTTGGCAAAGTTTGTGAAAGTCACCAGGCAAGGCCCAAGACTGAGAGGTTTATTCCTTTTACAGCGAGCAAGTGAAGTGACAGCAGCAGCAGCAGCAGGCAGAGTGAGAGAGAGGGCCAGAGAGAGAGGGCCCACAAAACTAAACACCTTTATTTCTAAATCACCCCACGAGAAATTAACACAATTTTTCAAACC
>VYXC01011174.1:168769-180564 GCA_013397175.1 Platysteira castanea | reverse complement strand
ATAGAATATTTTTTGGGGCCCATCTTACACTATAACCTGGGACAGTCGTTTTAAATCCTGTGTGATGAGTCAGCTCCTCACGTCCCCCTGCAGCTCAGCTCCAGGTCCCCAGCCCACCCTGCAGAGCAGGTCACCCCTCCAAGGCTGCTTGCCACACTCACCCCATCCCAGCCAGCACCACTGCCCCATCCATGAGCCAGGTTCTCCTGTCAGAGGAGATAATTACATTCTTCACTTCACTTGCCCTTGACAAACCCATGTCGGATGTCACTTTCCAACCTCATTATCCTCCAGGCTCTTACAGATTGATGGCTTAATAACATCTTCTTGCCTTGCTCCCTGGTTGGAAGCCTCTCACTGCTGAAGCTGCCCCACCACAGCTCCCAGCCTGCCCTGCCCTGCAGTGCTGGAAGAACCCTGAGCACTTCCAAGGCTGGGTTGGCTCTGCAAGTACACTTGAGGGGGAATTTGGCAGGTCCTGCCAACACCAGCACACCTGACTGCTCTGAGCACTCTGAACAGGTCTTCTGCCCTCTGTTCAAGTTGGGCTCCTGCCCCGTGTAATCAGCCTGTCCTAATTAGCTGGGTGTAATGGAAGGCTGAAGCAAAGTCCACAACGAATCCCTTCATTTAAGCAACACGCTGTGTTGCTATAGGACACAAGAAAAGAGACAGACTCCTGCCAGGTTGAGCAGAAAGAGGAAAAGGAGAAAGTTTATTTACATTTCTCCTACTTTATAGGTTTCTCAGTTCCACAAGGGATTGGAGGACATGTCACTTCCTCTTCAATCCCACTGGAGAAAAAGGATGCTCATCAAACTTCCTCTGATAGTACAAAAATGTAAGCAAAAGAACAGCTAAGTAAACATTGGCTATTATTTACATTAAAGTGTGGGAAAATTTCTGACTCCAAGGTTACAACAGAAGGCTTTAGCAAGAAAACAGGACAACAACGCTGGGGCTTCCCTCAGCTCTCCTCCTTCCCGTGCTTTTACAAAAGGGTTTTGCCCAGCCTTAAAACAGGCAACCCAAAACCACTGGAGCGTGTTCTGCACCTCTGCATCTCCAACTTGCAGCTGTGCAGCCACTGCTCTGTGGTCCCTGCTGCCAGATCCCTTCTTCTGCAGCTCTCCTCTGTGCTGAGGTCCATCAAGACTCTGCATCACCTTCCTCTCGTTGCTTGGGATGCGTTGTTGTGGTGCTCCTAACGCAGTGCCAACTTTCCTGCACTTCCTAAACCCTTGGATTACCTTCCCAGGGCTTGCTGCCTGACTCCCTGAGATTTTTGCAGCCCATTATCCTTACTCTGCTGTTTGCACTCCCTTTCTGGTGGTGTTCTTGGCTCCACTGTATCATGACTTATTTCCTGAAATTACCTTCCACTTCTTTCAGCCCGTTCTGCTCGATTATCCCAAATCAAGCTCGAAGCAGCAGCTTTTCCAGGAGTCCTGGTCACCATTAGAGAGGAGACGTTGGCACTGGCACGCTCAGGGAACTGAACAGCTCTGTGCTGTTCTATCACTCATGTTGCCCTGGTTTTGCTAAAGCTTCTGTTTTAACCTTGGAGTCAGAATTCTTTCTCACACAGTTTCATGTAAATAATAGCCAGTGTTTACTTAACGGTATTTTCTGTTTTTCATTCCTTTTGTGATAAGAGAACTTTGATGAGCATCTTTTTTCTCCAGTAGGATTGAGAAGGAAGTGACATGTCCTCCAATCCCTTGTGGAGTTGAAAATGCTATAAAAATGTAACAGATGTAAATAAAGTGGCCTTTCCCCTCCTTTCTGCTGAACCTGGCAGGTGTGAGAGCGTCTTTATTGTGTTTTCCCAGACACAACTCATGGTGGAGTTTAAGATGCCATTTAAGCTAGAGCTTCTCTGGGTTTTAAGAGTCACTGTCACCCACCTGCCTCCTCCTTTTAGCTCACATGAGGTCTGCCCCACGAATTTCACCCGTTTAGGTTGCCCACATTGAAGCTGCCCATTCCCAGCCCCTTGCTAACCCACAGGACAAACGTGCCCCCATTTTTGGTGCTCTGCTTTCCTTCATTCCTCCCTTGCTCTTCCCCAGCAGCTCCTGTTCATCCTACCAAATCCCTGTCGTGCTGCTTAAGCCTGAGTCTGAGCAGGGTCCTGAGGTGTCTGCATCAGCCTTTTTATTTTGCCAAGGCTCAGCCAGGTGATAACAGACATCACTCTGTTATTTTCCTCTCTCCTCCCCTTTCTGACCTCACCACCACAGTTTTTCCTGCCATTTGTTGGCATTTCTTCTCTTCTCCTGTGGATAAGTGGCACCTCCTCACTTGGGCAGCCTGTCAGCATGACCAGGTGCCTTTTCTTATTAAGGTGATCCCAACCTCCCCCACAGAGAGGACACCCCATAAATATCAAACATCTCTGGTTCTCAACCTGTCTCCATCAGCCACCCCTCAGCACATTTGTCCCAGAGCTCCTCAAAAACCTTTGGATTCTGCCCCTGTTTCCAGCACACTGGGTTTAATGGGCTTAAAGTACCATCTGCACACGCCCAAGCAGAAAGGGAGAAGAAACACCCTTCAAATGCAAAGGGCCTGGGAAATAAATAGAAGAAATAAATAGAAGGCCCAGCAGAAAAAAAATATTAAGGGTGGAAAAAAAATGGGAAAAGAAGAATGCTGCAGATTGCACCAGCCTCAGAGATAACCCAGGGACATTTTTTATCACTAAAAGTCCATTTTCAGTCACAGATGGGACTTTTTTCTCTTAATCGCTTTCCCAACAGCAAACCATGAAGTTGCAATAACCTAAATCACCAAAGGACAAAGCAATTGCAAGTCCTTTCTCTCCTGGACAGTTGCCAAATCAAACTCTGCTAGATACAGGGGGGAATAAAAAAATTCACTACAACAGGCCTCCCAAAGGGAAAACAGAACAAGGGTGAGGGATAGGAGGGGAAATTGGAAGTGAAGCTCTGCTCGACTTCGGGATGAACTTGTGCACAGAGCCCTTAATGACTACCCTGCTGTGGCTGCCCGAGGAAGTTTGTGGAAAAAGCTCCCATTTTTGTCATCACCAGGAGCTCCAGCCCTGATAAATAACAAGTTGGAAACTTTGTGAGTGTTGTTGTGTAATAGAAATCATGGAAGGCAACGGAGCTTTGGAGAGAAGCTGTAATAGTCAGCTTTCACGTGCTGTTACTTGGGGGGTTTGTACCAGGAAAACATCCCTTTTCTCCAGCACAGGGAAAGCCAGGGAGATCAGCAGGATTTGCACAAGGATTTCAAGATCAGGATATTTGCTGGTTATTTTGAAAAAGAGCTGCTGACACTGCCTGATGTAGGAGAAAAACCTGGCAAAACCCAGAGCAGAGAAAAAATGTGTGAAAAATCCATGGTGGTGCATGGGAAGGACACAGAGCTGGAGAGGATCAATGGCTTGTCCAACAGGCCTGGAATAAAGCATTTAAGCTGCCTGGAGTCTGCTTTCCCACAGAGCTCTCTGCTCAGCCAGCCTGAGTGCTGCAGCAGTATTACCCACCCTGAGAAATGCCCAGGGCTGAGGGCTCCCACCAGTCTGTGCATGAGTGGCTGTGATTTCCCTTTAGGGATGGCAAGATAGAGACACAGAACAAAAGCATAGGCTGGGGAGAAGAAAAAAAATTAGTCTGACCTGGTGCTGGCTGCCAAAAGGAAACTCAGAGCAGGATTTTCCTTCCGAGCTGAGGGAAACCCCACGGAGCAAGAACTGAGCTTTCCTCTTGCTCTCTGCCCCCTGCTTCTCACCAAGTTCCCAGTCTCGCGTCTCCAGAATCTCCAGGCATCAGCCAAAGCCCTTCCAGGCTCTGTGGGAAGCCAGGGGTGCAAATCTGGGTGCTGGGTGTGTGAGGTGCTGGGCTGGGAGCCAGAGGCAGCAATGGGAACAGCCCCTGTTCCTGATGGCATCATCCACATTCTCCTACTTTGTCACAGGGACACGTCCTGCTGCCACCAAGGGAGGAGACAGCCTCAAAGTGTGGCAGGAAGGTAGAAAACCCAAATGTGTGAAGGCAGCAGCATCTGGGCATAACCTCAGGGTGCTCCTGAAATGGAGTAGGAAATAGAAAGGGAGGTGAAATCCCCTTTATGCAGGAGAAGAAATCAGCTTGTTTTGGCTTTTGGGTGTTGGTGCACGTGGTCAAAGCTCCCTGAGAAACCACACCCTGTGGGAAATTCCTGCAGGATGCAGTGGCAGTGCAGCTAATGGGATTACCCTGGGACCTGCAGGGTTTCACAGCTCTTTCTAGCAGTGGTTTTAACCATCCAGTGCAGGTTTTCTTAGGGCAGGGAGAATTATTCTTGCCCTTTCACAGAGTGTGAAGCACAAGCACCAGCAAGAAAGCCATTTTCCATTAAGATCTATTGCTCTCAAGAGGGTAAAAAAGGCCAGGAAAAAACACTCAAGATACATTTCCCCAAAGTTATGGCTTTTTCTTCCTTCTTAGTTTAAGGATTTGAGAGTTGGACTCTCCACTCGTGGCATCTGCGGTCACTTAGTTTGGAATAAAAATCAGGTATGTCACAGTCAAGAGCTCACAGGGACCCAGCTTTGTACTGAACCCAAATGCACAGTTTCCAGTTCAGGGTTTGCCAGACAAATAAACAGAGGGGGTTTTCGTGGCCATTGCTTTGGTGCCCAAGGAGTGAGAGACACAACTTGCTTTATGAAATAGCCAGGAATTAAGACAAAACTTGACTGCTACCCATTTCAAAAATAGGAGTAAAAACATCTCATCCTCTTCATCCTTAACTTAATCCTAGGAAGAGGAGGAGGAGGAGGAGGAAGGGGGTTCTCTGATACAAAGGAGGCCTCCTGCAGAGATGGGGCTGCCTTTCCAGTTCCTGCAGCATCGCAGGTCCCCTGATAAAGAGCAGTGTGGTGGCACATCTGGGGGGACACCTGGCTCTTGGGTTTGACATCTCTGGCTTGGAGCTGCTCAGTGGCAGTAGAGCCACCCTGGTCACTCACTCACCCCTCCAAGGGATGCTCCTCGGCAGCCTCCCCACTTGAAAACATAGAACAGATGCTGCAGAGAGATCCTGGCATCCTCCCAGCCATTCCCTTGACCAGCCTGCAGCCCCAAGCATGCTGCCAGGGCTGCAGGGGCTGGATGGGAGCTGGGTGGAGACACCGCAGAGGCTGCTTCTGGTGCAGTCAAGGCATCCCTGCTGCCCTCGGCCACCCGTGTCTTTGGGGAATCTGATTTTCTCCCCGTGGTGCAGAAGCAGTGACCCACGGGGGCCCTGTCACCACCTGGATGTGCTGTGGGCACAGCTGGCAAGGAGGTTGTCTTCTCCAAGCGCTGCTGGTGAGCCCAGGACCAGGACATCATTTCCCACAGCAGATCCACCTGAAGTGGCTACGTGGAGCTCTTTCACCCGGGCATCAGCTCAGCCTGAGTCAGCCTCCAGGCAAACAGCAGCAGCTCTGACATTGCACCCTCAGGGCTGGGTCTAAAAATAAAATCAGGGAGGGAAAAAGTATTCTTAGCCTCAGCTCTGTTCCAGAGCCCTCCAGGAGAGCCTGGGATTCAGGGGAGAGGAGATGGCAGAGCCCAGGAGGTCGGAAGCACAGCTCTGGGCTCAGCGTGCTGGCTGTGCAGCAGCAGCAGCTGCCTCCCGCAGCAGAGGGGATGCCATCTCCCTCCCTCATTTTTAGGGAGGAAAAGGTAAAACTAAGCAAAGGAAACGTCCAAAAGGCCGTGCCAAGCCCCAGGTGGCCAGTGCATAAGGCTGTGATCACCAGGCTGTAAACCCTCCCCTGCATCCCTCGGGTTTTGTGCTGGTGCTGCCTCCTCGCAGGCTCGGTCGCGCTCTCTGGAGCAGCACATTTGGGGAATTTATTCTCCCCTGGCAAGCTCAGCTCACAGGCAGCATCTGGCTCTCCACAAAGGTCGCTCTGCTTTGTTAGCATCAGCACTTCAGGCAGATTTGGCAACGGGAAGCCAAGACCCACCAAAATTTGGCTTTGCAGTAATTCCTCCTCCCTCCCCTTAGCGTAAGATAACTCAGAAAACAAATTACACTGAAACATGCCTCGAGAGATTGCCTTTAAAATAAATATTCAAGCTTTGGGGCCAGTTCTCAGCCAAAACTACACAAAGTTTAGCCACATACAGGTTTGTGAGCTGACCTGATGTGCCTCAATGTGCCTGTGCCAACCAACACAGCACTCCAGCAGGCACACCCGGCCTGGTGCCAGGAGCTGGAGCAGTGCTCACAGGATGCTCCACTGCCACCAACAGCACCCGGCAGAGCTCACAGAGATGCTGCCCAGGAGCAGGTTGGCTCCCGTGTCCAAGGCCCCACTTTTCTGTGCATTTGGCAACACAGGATGGTCCCTTCCAGCAGCCGTGTTCCTTTCTCCCAGCCCCAGGAAGCAGGGAGCTCCACAACTAATGTGGTTTTATGGCTATTTAAGATTTAAGTTCCTGCTGTCGCAGCAAATAAAAAAAGTAATTTTTCACGTGCCAAGGAAGGCTGACGTGAAATGCAGGCGAGTTTCCATCATCTATATCCCCCCCACCCAAAAAACCCCTGACCTAGACTAGATGTAAGGAAGAGGTTTTGCCTCAGTTAGGGTGGAGAGGCACTGGCACAGGTTGCCCAGAGAAGCTGTGCCTGTGCTATCCCTAGAAATGTCCAAGGCCAAGCTGGACAGTGTGTCTGGGAAAACACAATAAAGACGCTCTCACACCTTCCAGGTTCAGCAGAAAGGAGGGGAAAGACCCTTTTATTGACATATGTCGCATTCTTATACAATTCCCAGCTCCACAAGGGATTGGAGGACATGTCACTTCCTTCTCAATCCCACTGGAGAAAAAGGATGCTCATCAAAGTTCTCTTATCACAAAAGGAATGAAAACCAGAAAGTACCGTTAAGTAAACACTGGCCATTATTTACATGAAACTGTGTGAGAAAGAATTCCTGGCTCCAAGGTTAAAACAGAAGGTTTCAGCAAAAACCAGGGCAACAGGACAGGGCTCTGAGCAGCCTGGTCTAGTGGAAGGTGTCCCTGCCCATGGCAGCAGGGCTGGATTAGATGTGCTTTGAGGTCTCTTCCAGCCGAAACTATTCTGTGATTCTGCGAAGATCCTGTGTTGACAAGAACATAATTACAGACCCGAGGCAGACAGCTGGAGCTGTGTGAACACAGCAGAGCCACCACAGTTGGTGGATGGATGGATCCCATCGGCACCAACACATTTTACTTCTAAATTTTGGTCTCCCCAAGCTAGAAAATCCCCTTATTTTTACACTCGGCTCGCCACAAACTTGCATTTTCCTGTGGTGGGAAGTGCCTGGTGAGCCCAGGAGCGTGTCTGCTCCAGGATGGATGGGCCCACCTGGGTGCCCCCGTGGCTGTGGTCCAACAGCAAAGCAGCTCTAGATAACAAGCCATCATCTCTCCCAAAGCCTCTGTGTGTCTCAGCCAGGTTTCCAGGCTTTTTCAGAGCTGGATTCATACCAGCAAAGCCTCAGGTCACACGGGAATTCAAAGGTCACTGAGTGCTTGTTGAAAAGTAATTACTCGAGCTCCTTGGAAAGGCAGGTGCTTCAGCAGGGGCTCTGTCCTGTCACAATCATGCACAGGAGCACTTAAACCCTGTGGTTTAAATGTTGGAGTCCAGGACATGCCTCTGGATGCCCTGGGGGGTCAGAGATCTCAGCAAGGGGGTCTCAGACCCTGGCAGAAAGCCCAAAATAATACAGATTTTGATTTCAGCCCATGGGAAAGATTACCAACGTTACTAGAAGAACTACAAACCACCACAATCTGAAACATGTTAGTAGCTTAGTTTATCACAGGGTGAAAATGTAGAATTTAAGTTTTAAAATAAGGACTGAGAAGGTAAAATGGAGGATTTTGGGTGTGGTTCTCCCCTCTCCTTCTTCTCCTCTCTCCTCCGTGTTTCTTGGTGACGGTGGCACATTTGGATTGGTAAAGGTAGAAAATGACATGTTAGAATTAGTGGAAATGTACTGGTAAATTACAGTAAATAATAAAACGTTTTGGGCAGTGGTTGGACTGTGATACAGGTACAAAAGGGACAGAACCACCCGACCAGGGGCAGTTCCTGCAGGGTTTCAGCTGGCACTCAGACCACAGCTGAAGCTGAGGGCTAGCTGAGAAATTAAAAAATAATAAACAACCTTGAAACGGAACCTGCAGGCCTCTCTCATCTTTTCTGGCTCTGGGACAGGACTTTAGAACAGCTAAAAACCACCCTGAGCAGATGTGAGGAGTAACAACTCCCACAGTTTAAGCACAGCAAAAATGCAAAACAGGAGATCCAGCAAGGATAAACCGAGTTCTGTTGAGCTGCAGGCTGAGTTTTAAATCAGCTGAGGGAGAGTGACCACGGCAGCTCAGGGGAAGTGTCTCAGAGTCCTGCAGCTTCTCCTCGTGCAGATGCACTGCTTCCAGCTAGAGCAAGGTCCCCCTTCCCTCTTTCACAGCCACACTCATCCCTTCCCAGGGCAATAACCTGGGAAATACACCCAGGAAAAGCTCTAGGAGATCTGCATGATGTGCTCAGGGCAGTTCCCGTGTCTGCAGTACCCCTGGGTGGGGACAGTGCTGTTGCCTCCTGACTTTGGCAAACAGAAAGCACTTTGCTGCCTTTAACCTCTCCTCTAAATTTTGTTTAGAGCACATTAAAGTCTGCGTGCTCCAAAATACCCGTGTTTGGGGAAGCAGGAAGGCTGCCGGGTCGCCCTGGAGGGACAGGAAAGCTGGTGACACGCAGAGGCACACTCAGAGCTGGCAGGAGATAAAAAAGCAGCTCAGAGACAGCATCAGCTGGGCACACCATGAAGTTCTGGCATGGACCAAAGCCCCCTCCAAACCACTGATGGGGGAACATGGAGAGGGGAGACAAAGGATGTGATAGGGCCTTCTGTCCCTGCGTTCTCCCATCCATGCTCGACATGTGAGAGGCTTAAGGCAGGATGCTGGTTTTTAAATGTCGTTTTTCTCAGGGCCTGAAGGTTTAAAGGAAATACCTGAATCTTCTCCAAACATATGGCTGTCTTTATGATTAACTGCTGTGTTCTTCTTTTCCATATACCCTGGCTTTGCGGAGATCAGGGGCTGACCAAACATCCATAAAATAGAGATTATATAGGTTGAGATTTTATATAAATGCGAGATACAGAAGAAGGCACAGCACAGTAGAAAATGAGACAGCAGAAAATCAACACAAGAAGCACACCTGAACTGCAGGGCACAGGACCCAGGCCACAGAAGATGGATGCATCTCCTCCCCTGTGGCTCCCAGGAAGGCAGCACGCCAAGGGCATGCTAATGCACACACTGGGGTGAGACAGGAGCATCTTCTGCCCAGAATGAAACACAACTCCCCACGGGCACCACACCAGACTTGAGCTGTTCCTCTTGAAGTAGAAACGCCCCCTCACACCCAACAAACAGCCCCGTTTCCTCTCCTTCTTGCCCTAGCTGTGCAGAACATCACCAAGCCCTCCTTCACCCCAGCCCTCTGCTCTTGGCCTAGCCCAGCAGACAGAAATGAGCACAGAAATCAGTGGAGGCACCCAGGCTTAAAGGAGCTGATCCACAGCCTAATTAGTTGTGGCTGGCACCACCCCTCTAATCACCCATCTCACCTGCCACAGCTGCAGCAGTTTTAGAAAGGAGAAGCACAGGGAGAAGAAGGTGGAATTCCAAAATCACTATTAGCAATGCTTGGTGTTTCTTTAGTTTCTCCAAAGCAGCCAGGGCTGGCCTGTGCCTAGCAGACTCAAATCCCTGCCAGGAAACAAAATCATATATAAGAATTATTGTAATGACTTACAGCCAGGAGATCTTCTGTCGGAGCATGGTGCAGCACTGTGCAAGCACTATAACCAGTGAGAGACCCTCTGTGAGGCACACCAGGACACTGCAGGCTGAACACTAACCGTGTCAGCTTTAGGGTGTCCATCTATTTGGGCAGAAGAGGTCTGAGAGGAGTTCAGGTGATGCCTTGGGTTTTAACTTCTGCACTGCCCAGTGTGTAACTCTGCAGTTCCATGTGGCCTGTGAGCTGCTGTTCTCTCGTGCTGGTCAGACAGAACAAACCTCTCTGGGTTTGCTCTCCAAGGACACCAGGCCCCAAAATGTGTAAACTAAGGCCTCTGAAGAAGAGAGCAAACTTGGGGTAGTTACATCATTAACTAAAATTATAATTGGAGAATTAACCCTGATATGCAAATGGACCAAACTTACAAAAGTGTGCAGAACCTGTGACCCAGGGTCCAGCTTGGGTGTCACCTTTGGCCTGCCCAGGGTGTACCTTTGAAGGCCCTTCAAATAAATACCCACTTTTATTCCCTTATTCCTGTCTAGTCTCTGTTTTTAGGTGGCCACCCCAGGGATCACAGGCAGTCCTGGCTTGCTGCCTGCCCCTGCCCACAGGGTTTTGGCCCCAGTGGTGGGGGAGGCATTTTGGGATAAAAGCCCAGAACCTGGCAGCAGAACTCGTCATGTCCATGTGCTGCGTGAAAATAAAGCTTCCTCCACGTACTCCCCAAGCCCTACAAAACTGAATATTAGGAAAAAAACCCATGTGGAACTGCTATTGATCTTCCAGCCAAGGCTTGCATTGAAAGAATGTTTTTTCTGCTTACTGCACTTGTAAAAGGAGACAAAGAATCAGAGACATCACAGCTCAGTTGTGTCTCCTAGAGACCAGCTGAACACCACACTAGACATGGCAAGACCAGCCAGGATAGGAAGAGAACCCACCCAAATTTCAGACCGGGTTGTAAAATTGAATTTTTTCCACAATTTAGGCAGCGGAGTCATCCGTGTCACCCTCCCAGCCAAGCACGTGTCTGAGGGGTCTCTCACAAGGCTTCTGTTTTCCTTTCTCACGTGCATTTTAGCAGAGTATTTTGGACTTTGAGAAAGAAAAGTGCTACATAGAAAATCCCACCAAAGTAAGAGGGCTTTGAGTTCTTAAATATCTGTCTAGAATGGAAAATTAGATTGGCAGCTGTTACGGTCCAGTTTTTAAAGTTTTTAGAAATGCCTCTGCCCAAATTAATGAATTAATGAATTAATGAATTAATTAAATAAGACCATATGCCAAAGTCAGTAGCATGGATTTTATTTGATAGTAAATATGAGAGGGAGAGAAAGAAATAGAGAAAGGTGGGGGGACAGAAAGAGAGTGACAGATTAAGGAAAATATCACCGCTCTGTGGACCCCACTGGTGTCCCAATGATCCTCTCCAGCTGCTCTTCTGGTGGTGAGGGTCCCCAGACAGCTCAGAATCCGAGGGGTTCGTGTACCTCAGGCCAGGTGGGAGTGCCCAGGTACCTGTCCTGGGGGGCAGCTGGGCACGGTCCCTGGTAGCAGACCTGGGGTCTGTGGCATCACTGTGTGTGGTGGTTTTGCACTCCCACAGAGTTCGTAAAATGTTTTATGGCTGTTTCTTGATCTTAGAAAGCCCCATGCCAGAGCCAACAAAGACTGGAGATGCCTGCAGGTTCGTGTTCAGGTTGTTTATTTTTTGTTATCTCTCAGTGTCCGGAGCTGGCCGACAGCGACCTGCTCCACCGAGATCCACAGCAGGAGTGACGCCCAGGAAGGCCGTCTTCACCTTTTTATCTCTTTTAGGAAAACCAACCAAGTTCTACAACATATTATTATTTATCAATTTTTCCCAATTAATTTCTACCTTTTCTTAACATGACAGTGCTGCCTCCACCAATGCCCATCACCATCGTCACAGCAGGAGATGGAGGAGAGAGAAGAAAGAGGAAGGGGAAGGG
>VYXC01011174.1:136898-167335 GCA_013397175.1 Platysteira castanea | reverse complement strand
CTACAAGCCCCTAGCTGTGGCTGACAGCTAGAGGCTTGCTCTCTGTGCCCACGACCCACAATGAAATAAACAATTTGGAGAGCAGCCTGGAGTCCCTCATCTCTCTTTTCAGGCTCTTATAGGGGGCATCACCTCCTTGCCCCGCTGCCCACACTGCCACCCGGGGTGAGGGCCCCTTTCTGGGCTGTGAGCACGCACTGGCAGCTTGTGCCCAGCCTTTCATCCACCTTCACTTCCGAGAGCTCCTCAGGGCCGCTCTCTGTCCCTTCTTCCCTCAGCTTTTGTTGATGGCAGGGCTTGCCCAGGTGCAAAGCCTCGCTCTCGGCCTTGCTGAACCTCATGAGGTTCCCTCAGGCCCATCCTTGGAGCGGGTCCAGCTCCCTCTGGATGGAATTTCTCCAAAATTCACTCTCCTCTCTGCTCTGCTTCAGGGCCGTGAGGCGCAGCCCAAGTCCACCTCCATCAGCAGGTTGAGTTTGCCAAATTTGACAGGGCTGCCCCGCTCCCAGCAGGCACCGAGGGGCGTTTGCTCCTCGCTTTCTGTGGGGATGGGGTGCAGCCTGTAATTCCTCAGTTTTAAACTGCTGTGCTCCAACACTGCAAGTATTTTCGGCTGTTTCCACTGCTGCAGCTGCTGCCCAAGAGATCTCAGTTCAGCAAATCCTATTGAAATGGCCACAGTGTGTTATTTGTCATTATTTATCTATTGCTTTAATCAGACGTGGAAGAGGACAGCTAAGGCAGGCAAGAAAGTGTGTTTCAACTGACACTCTGGTTAATTTTGGCTTAGAAATTATAAAAGTCTTGGAAATGCAAAGTGCTGAGCCAGAATTCTGGGATACTGGGGCCCACAGGAGTCAATCCAAAGATGAATTTTCACCCGTTTGTGAAAGGACTTACATCACTGTCACAGTGGTCTCCTGTGGTCTGAGGTCTCCTTCATCCTGAGTCTTAGATCTCCACGGAGTTCCTCAGCATAAAAACAGCCTTAAAATTGATTTTAAGTGTTTCCTTGTGAACTAACCCAACACAATACTAGCTGGAAAACTAAAGGGAGCAAAACCAAGCTCTCGCTTAAAATACATGGCAAAGCAGAGGGCTGGCTTCCAAGCTCTCACACCCCGCACCGGCTTGAATTAAATTATAAATTATGTTATGCATTTACATCCACTCCATTATTAGGTACTTGCCTATTATAGGGCAATAAAACCCCAACCTGACTCCAATCTTTAGCTGGTGCAAGCCCACACCGACTACAGCTATTTTCCCTCCCAAGGATCTTGTTTATCTCTGCAGTAAAAGTGCTGAGGCTATGTCCAGCTCTTCCACAGGGATGTAAAATGGGGAGAGATCCAGGTTTTCCCACTTACCTGCGTTAAAATGGTAGCCCAGGTTTTCTGCCCAAGCCCAACAGAAACAAATCTATTTTAACCAAATCACACCAGTCGAAGCCTTCCAGGCCTGCTATAAAAATGACTAAAATGTATTTTCTCTGGTGTGCCTCGATGAAAGGCATTTTATTTTCTTCCAGTGGCACCAGAGGCTCCACGCAGGTGCCCAGCCAGCTCCTCAGATCCAGACATGTCCACGGAGCTGGGATGTTCCTATCCCAGCTGGCAGGAAGATGTAACCTAAGGAAATCTGGGATTTGGGCTGCAAACCCACAGCATGGCTTTTGGTACTTGACCCCCATCCTAAAGGCCCAGAGCAGCTCTGTCCTACACCTGTGAGCCCTTCTCGCCGCCTCAAGCCAGACAGGCTCTTGCAGGTTAGGAAATCCTTGAGTCACCAGGCTCTCTGAGGCTCAGGAGTGGTCACAGCCCTCCTCTCTCCTCCCCTATCCCCTCTTGCTATTTCCAGAAGCCCAAAAACGAGAGAGGCAAGAGGAAATGTCTCCCTTTTCTTGCTTCCTAGAGAGCCCCCCACTTTCAGCCCCCATTTTCCCATCTCCATGTCTTGAGATGTCACACGAGGGAGGACAAGGGCTGGCCCGCAGTTTGGATGCCCCACTGTGATGGTTGCTGGGGTCAAAAGGGAGGAAAACTGGGCAGGGAAAGTGATGGGAACACCTGACTTCAGGGTGTTGTACCAGCAGCGTGGGATCACAGAGGATAATCCCTGCTCCAGTGTGTCTGGGAAAACACAATAAAGAGGCTCTCACACCTGCCAGGTTTAGCAGAAAGGAGGGGAAAGACTTTTATTATTTACATATATCATGTCTTATACATTTCTCAACTGCACAAGGGATTGGAGGACATGTCACTTCCTTCTCAATCCCACTGGAGGAAAAAGATGCTCATCAAAGTTCTCTTATCACAAAAGGAATGAAAAACAGAAAATACTGTTAAGTAAACATTGGCTATTATTTACATGAAACTGTGTGAGAAAGAATCTGACTCCAAGGTTAAAACAGAAGGCTTTAGCAAAAACTCCAGTGCTCTGCAGGGATAACCAGAGGTGATTTAGCTGCTCACCTCCAAGGCCTCATCTTTCTCGAGGGGACCCACCTGTGGGAGATGCCATGTACTCTTCAGAAAGCATGCTGGAAGACAAATTATCTCAGTGGTGGGATGAGAACCTCGGTCCTGGGCTGGGGAAGCCACCTCCCAGTGCTGGGCAGCTCAGGGTGCAGCATCCTGGTGCTGGGGCAGCTGGTACCCAGGTGCAGAGCCAGGGCTGCACAGGGAGACACCTCCTCTCCATACCCACACCTGTGGCTGGCCCGAGGTGAGAAAAGCCCCAGATTAACCCATCTGACAAAACAGAGTCTGTCACACTGCCTGGGAGGAGGAAACCCAGCCCAGCTGCCTGGGTGGGAAAAAAGCGGTTATTGCTGTAAACTCGAGATACATTATTTATCAAATGAAGTCTCTGCAGCAGGACTGTGATTCATTTCTCTGCTTCAGCTTGCTCATGCTCTCTTTGGTTGTCTTTCCAATGGGATGTGATAGAAAATCTTTGCAGGCTCCTTGTGGTCACTGAGCAAAGGTTGTTCCCCTCCTGAGGAGATCCTGCAGGTCCCCAAAAGGGGCCTGGCACAAGCTTTGCCCAAGGAAAATCACCCTCCAGCCAGCTCCACTGTGGCAGCTTTGTTCCAGCCTCAAATCTGTTCCACAAGTATCTGCTGCTGCTCTTTACATTCCGGGGAAATTACAATGGGAAGGAGAGTAGAAAATACCAATTATGGGAAGGTTCAAACAGCACGATCCCTGCTGCTACCTACCAGGTTGCATGTGCATATAAATCAGCTGTAACGTGCTGTTTAGTTTGAGTAATACATTAAAGAGAAAGGAAAATCCGGATTTTTTCCAGGATTGGGGTGTATAAAGCAGGTGGGGGAAAGTCACAGCACACTCAGCTGTGATGGCATCAGCTCTGCTTCAACTCTGTGGTGTAAAATTACACCTGAGGGGGAAAGTAATGCAAAAATGCACCAGATGGACATTCCTTTTCCATCCCCTTGAATTTGGGTGAGGTTATAAATGACGTGACAAACCAAAGAGCAAGTTAAAAACTGTGCTCATTTGACTTCAGCAGGTGGGTTTGCTTTTCCTGAAAGCGAACTGAGCTCCTGCATGCTTCCGCTCAGAGTTCCCATGGAAAAATGATGTAAACCACTTGCTATGGTTTAAAAAACTAGGGAAACAGCAGGGATTTCCTTCTGCTGATCCGCAGCACTGTTCTCCATTTAAATGTGGTCGGGGTGGTTACATGGGGTGGCAGAGGTTCAGGTGCATCCAGGTTCTCCAGTGTGACTCTGTGCTTTGCTCCTTCATCTTCACCAAGGCGTGAGCTCCATCCGTGCTGGGGGTGAGGGTGGCAGCGTTTTGGCAAAGCAGCCTCCCAAGCTGGGTTTGCATCTGCTTCAGCTAAGCCCCGAGGAGGCCTGGATTGATGCTCAGCCCCTAATGCAACATGACAGCCAAGCACCAGCCTGATGAGCACGAGGACTCGCTGCCGGCACCCGAGCAGAATGTTGGGAGCCAATGGGGGGAAAAGCCCCGTGCCCGGGGCTGGGAGTGATCCGAATCCTGATGGCTGGGAGTTCACAGTGTAACTGAGGCAGGGGGAATGAGCCAGGGAGGCTCTCAGGGTTTTCTCCATGCAGGAGGAGGAGTGTGTGTCGGTAAAGGACACAAGAAAGGACACTCTCACACCTGCTAGGTTCAGCAGAAAGGAGGGAAAAGAGAGACTTTATTTACATTTCTCCTACTTTATAGGGTTCTCAACTCCACAAGGGATTGGAGGACTTGTCACTTCCTCCTCAATCCCACTGGAGAAAAAGGATGCTCATCAAACTTTCTCTTATCACAAAAGGAATGAAAAACAGAAAATACATTTAAGTCGACGCTGGCTATTGTTTATATGAAAGTGTGGGAAAATCTGACTCCAAATATGTAAATTATCAGAAGGTTGAGAAAAACCAGGGCGACAGGAGTGGACACTGCACTGACCGCTCCTGACTTCTCCTGATGTCTGCAAGTCTCTGCCTGTGCATCAACATGCAGACAGACAGACAGACAGACAGAGGGATGATGCTGGGTGGGGAAAGGGAAGAGGTGACAAAGTCGTGGCTGTTGGACAGGGAGAGGAAGGGACGTTTGTCTGTCCTGGGCAGCAGCACCTTTGCAGTACAGTGTTAGTGGAGCCCACACCACGCAGGTCCTACATTACCCTCCAAAATTAATTACCAGTGCCTCTGCTGAAGATAAAACTGAAATCATATTTATTTTTGTGCTTACGTTCTAGTTGCCATGTAATTAAGTGCTACCATGTAATTAAAGAGGATTTAGAGGGTATTTATGCCCCGCAATGCTCCATAATTGCGGTTAATTTCTCGTTTACAGCTTCTAAGCATCTCCAGTGGAGCTCCAGGAGCTGCCAGGGCAGGGACAATGGCCATCACGGGGCTTGGGAACACAGTGCAGAGCTTTAGCACTGAAGTTTAGCCTCGAGAAAGGTCTGTCCTCACCCCAAAATCTTTCTTCAGAAAGTTAAACTCTCCCCAGGCGCAGGGCAGGAGTGATGACCCCAGGAACATCGTGATGGGCAAATGGTGAGTGCTGGGAGAACAGCAGCAGGAGCTATCCCAGCTCTCCTTGGAAAACTCCTTTAACTCCCACCTAAGGATGAAATAAACCCTTCTGCAACATGCAGGCCTGCTGAGGGGGGGTTTATTTCACAGCTCAGCGTGAATAAATTCGTGGTGTGAAGCGCAGGACGGGAGGACTTTTCACAGGCAGGAAGTCCCAAAGGACAGGGTTGTCCTGGCGGTAGGGAAGCTGAGGCCATCTCCGATAGACACCAAATCTTGGTGCTCAAAGGGCCAGGCTACCAAACACTCACCTGGCACCACTCCAGCCTCACAAATTGGTGTGGGAGAGCTCAGTGTTAGCAGGCAGCAGCTCCCATGAGGAGCTGGGATTTCAGGCACCACTGGACCAGGGTGTTACATATGGACCCAGAGGGGAACAGGTCACCTTCCTGCAGGACAGTGGACACTGTGGGTGTTTATAGGTCTGTAGATTTGTGTTGGAGACTAGAGGAAAGCCACACCATGTGTTTGCAGCCTGTGCTGCGTCCCGGCATCGCCCACGGAGCACTGGGGCTGAGAACAGTGAAGAAGGACAAGCAGTGGCCACACCGAGCTCACTGCTAACACCTTTCCTGATGAAATTGGGCACCCACCTCGGTCTGCAGTATAAAATGAGGTGCTCACCTTTGCAAGCCAGTCACAGAAGCAAATCTTGCACTGAGCAAGTGTTCTTTTGTGGCGTGCGGTTAAACACGGTTTGAATGGGGAGCTGATAACGTTCCTGTGAATAGAGGTATAGAAATGAACACATCACAAAAACGTGCTCTTTAAATTGCTGGGATAAGCTCAGATTAGAGCTGGCGCCCTTGCTAAAATAAGACTTAAGCTGGCGATGCCCAGACTTGGCCGGGGAGCGGGCAGGAGGCAGCTGTTGAGGTGATGTGAAGCCAGACATGCTGGATCCAGGCTCTTAACGTGAAAATAAAAGGAGATTTCCCCCCAAAACCTCTGCACTAAGCTACTGCTTGCTTTCCCGTGGGAATTTATAGAGGCCATTGATATATTCCATGGCAATTCAATAAAAGAATATGTCATGAAAGCAAGACACAACGCAGGTTGCAGTGACAGAGATGTGTGTGAATTTTTAAACTGGCAGAACTTGCAGTCGGCTGGGAGAACTATAGATTTCTTCATCCTCATAGAGCCAGGGAAAACTGGTAAAAGCATCAAAGTGTTTCATCCTTAAACATGCCATTGGACAGCAGGGTGAAAATCATTCCCTCTCTGAGGGCTGCCTGGTGACAGCAGGGAATGGAAATGGAAACACTCAGTTGTGTTTCTCTGGCGTGGTGCAGGTTTCCTTGTTGGCCCTCAGCTCGGGCCCCATGAGTCTGCAGGATCTGGCCTTCAAGCAGTCACTGTTACAGTGGATGGTTTGCTCCTCTAAGCACCTCCACCACCTTTAATTTCCCCCAAATCCTGCAACAGCCTGTGTTTTGAGGGGCGATAAGGATTGCAATTAAGCAGAGGGTGCAGAAGGAGTTGATCAGGAAGAGGGCTTTGCTTGCACATAGCAAGGGCCCACTCTGCCCATGGAATTAATGCAATGAAAATCTTTTTAAACAGACAAATTCCCCATCAGTAGATCAGTAATAACTGGGCACCAGTGCTGTTTCCCCACAGAAAGCTGCAGGAGGGAATCGGCCTGCAGGACGTGCTGCACCTCTGCATCTGCTCAGGAGGATCCTGCTGGTGCAGACCAGTCTTGTGATACCAAATTTGCAGCAGTTTCAGCTGCTGAGGAGCTGACCCAATTATTTCCACTATTTCTTCATTAGCAGCTGCTGCAACACAAGTTCTTTCCAGCAGGACAGGAAAATCATGAGAGTTTCTTGCTGAATCACAAATCAAAGCAGAAGCAAGGCACATGCCACAGGGTCTGAGAATCCTGGAATTATTTGGGTTGGAAAAGGCTTCTAAGATCAAGGTCCCTGACCTTGGCACTGCCAAGCCCACCACTAAGCTGTGTCCCCAGGTGTGGCAGCCCAGAGTATCCCCCTGGCTGTCCAGGGGGGTTTGGAGCCCCTCCAGACAGTCTCGGAACTCGAGACGAAAGCACAGAATTCCATGTTTGAGCCATGTCCTTGGAGAAAGCTGCCCACATTGAGGGAAGAAATACAAAATGGAAAGAAAATGTGTAATTATCTTATCTTATCACTGGGTGAATGTAGGTTTTAGATTTATGGAGGTAGGAGAGAAAAAAGCAAACACGGAGGGCAAAGGGCGGTGCCCCTTCCCCTTCCTCTTTCTTCTCTCTCCTCCATCTCCTGCTGTGACGATGGGGATGGGCATTGGTGGAGGCAGCACTGTCATGGTAAGAAAAGGTAGAAATTAATTGGGAAAAATTGATAAACAATAATACGTTGTAGAACTTGGTTGGTTTTCCTAAAAGAGATAAAAAGGTGAAGACGGCCTTCCTGGGCGTCACTCCTGCTGTGGATCTCGGTGGAGCAGCTCATGCTGTGCCTGCTCCAGACACTGAGAGATAAGAAAAAATAAACAACCTGAACATGAATCTGCAGGCGTCTCCAATCTTTCTTGGCTCGGGCATGGGACTTTCTAAGATCAAGAAACGGCCATAAAACAACTTAAAAACTCGCCGCCATACCCAGGTGCCGTAAAATTCAAGTTTTTCAAAATCCCTCCAAGGATGGAGACTCACCGCTTCGCTGGGTGCCAGGGCTTGACAGCGTGTGCCTTGCCATGCACACATCCTCACCTGCCATGGCTGAAGGACACGGCACCCAGGAGGGATTTCAGTGTGTCAAGGCAGTAATGATGCTGATGGATGGGAACGATGAGCTGCCCTAAACCAGCCTCACTTTGAAGACCCCAAAAAACTCCAGAGTCGGGATTCAGAGCTTGCAACGCAATCCACGTCACTTTTCCAGCTGTGTGATCACCTTGGGAATGACAAGTCCAAGGCTGGGAAGCCATTCAGGGGTACCATGGAGCTGAATTTCCTTCCCAGGGAACCCAGAGGAAAGCTGCAGCCGTACCATGGAACGGGCACCATCTGCACCAAGCACTTGGTTATCTCCAGGGCGGTTTTGGCAGCCTTGAAAACCATCCATCAGCAGCTGCTTTTGGCTCTTTTGTCCCTGCAAGGCACTTTCCAGCACAAAAACCCAAATAATACACTCGGAGGCGTCCCACATCACCATACCCTGGGGTTACTCATTATCAGCACTGGGAGCAAATCCATCACAAGGCCCGGCTCCTGCCAGTTGTGCTGCAGCAGGGAACACATCACAGCTCCAACTGCACAGCTCGGGGGCTGCTGGGTGCTAGCCAACCCCTGCTTGCTTCTGCCATGCTGAGGAAGCAGGCAGCAAACTCTGTTTCTTGATGGTTTGCTGGCCAGCATTAAGGATGAGCACGGGCCTGAGCTCCAAATGGATCTGATTTTCCAGTTGGTCACCTGCTCCAAACAGCAGGGTTTGAGGTTTTTCTGGTGTTCAGAAAATGGGAATGCAAGCAATGGACATAAATACATATACACACATCTACATCTCTATATGCTCTGGGTAGATTTAAAGGTTTCTCACCCAAAATGTTCACTTCATTTTCACACCTTTAGTGACCTCGAAAACATTTTAATACACAATACCTGGCTGGAGAAACAAATATTTTCCTTTCTCAGGCATCCTCCCAGGCAACATTCGACNGGTTTGAGGTTTTTCTGGTGTTCAGAAAATGGGAATGCAAGCAATGGACATAAATACATATACACACATCTACATCTCTATATGCTCTGGGTAGATTTAAAGGTTTCTCACCCAAAATGTTCACTTCATTTTCACACCTTTAGTGACCTCGAAAACATTTTAATACACAATACCTGGCTGGAGAAACAAATATTTTCCTTTCTCAGGCATCCTCCCAGGCAACATTCGACTCTTTTTTTTTTTTAAACCAAAGTAATTCATCAAAACTGCCACAAAAATAGAAATACTGTTGGAGCATCCAAACACTAAATTATGGCCACAAAACGCCAGAGACAAAACTGCTGGCATCCCAACCACTGATGTCTCTGCACCCATCCTGCAGCAGCCCCTGGGGCACAGCTTGCATTTGCTCCATTCACATTGCTGGGTTATAAAAAAGGGGCTGGAGATGCTGCTGGGGGAGCCGGTGCTGGGTTTTGGGGGGATGCTCTTCCCCCAAAAACTGCCACACACCATTAATGGCTTTCTCGGTGCAGCTGCTCTGAGCATCCTCACACCCAGGTTCCCTTCTGCAGTCGTCCCCACAAAGCTGCTCACACAGATACAGCCCATCAGCAAAATGTAAAAATAACTGAAAATATATAATTAGGGTGGATGCACTGTGCGTTTAATAGGGTTTTTATATTTCTTCCTTTGCTGGCCCATAAGGCACAAATGCTGGATGGAGAGAGGCTGATGGGGAGGGAGAGAGAGCGCTTTGCTGTGGTGTATGTTTGGCAAAACCCTCAAATATTTTTCCCAGTTGTATATTGTCTGTATTTATTATTGAGCTCTACAGAGAAACTGCAGCAGATTGATTCTTTCACAGCTCCCCAAAGTTGAAATGCTTTGGAGCCAAAAGCCCAGTGCCTGCCAAACTTCATAATTAACTGTAATAACTCTTTAATTTGAACTTTAATTCAACCCCCCATCTTTCAGGGGGATTGTAGGGGAAAAAATAAAACCAGAAAAAGCAAAACAAACCAGAGGTAACCAGTTCTGGTAAAATGTAGAAGCAGCCCCAAGCTTCCAAGCTTGTGCTATGCCAGAGACAACTGGAGATCAGCTGTGCTATCCTGGTTACACAGGGGCCATTCTGGGATGGAGAGGCCTTGTCCCAGTCGAGCAGAAAGTGAAGGAGGAGGACATTGACATCCTGACACCTGCCAGGGCTCCAAGCTGCCTTGGCTGCCCTGGATGGGAGGCTTTCCAAGGCCACCTCTAGGGATGAAGGGATCAAAGCCATCCAGAAGGCCACCAGCTGGGAGTTTTATCTGAACTTGGGGACAACAAAGGCGTAATTAAAATAAAAGACTAAAAGCAACCTAAATGAATTGCTGTAATGCAACCAATTTTGCACATTAAATCACCACAGAAAATGGCTTCTTTTCCTCGCGAAGGAGGGAGAAAAAATTTACAGCCCTGCATCTGTTGCCCCAGTCAATGGTTTTTAATGGTTCTGTCACTGCACTGTGAGCTGGACTGGGAAGCATCAGGAGCACAGGAAAATGAGGAACCCAAAGGAGGAATGCTCACGCAACTTCTCTTCCCAGGCAGACACGACCCAAGCTGTCAGACTGCTCATGCAGCACCAGAGCTCTCCCAGCCCACCCTGGCTGAGCCCACCACGATGGGTCCTTCAGGGAAAAGCAAACTGTTGGCACAAGGAGCAGGAGACAGCAGGGCCAGACAGGGACTGGAGGTGACAGAGCTCAGGAATGCGTTCACAAATCTGGCAGGGCTCCAGAGCTGCCAGCCCGAGCCTCTGGGAAGAAGCTGAGGATTAATAGGGATGTCTGGCCTGCTCTGGGTTGGAGGGCAGCAAGGAGCATCCACCTGCCCCGTGGATTCAGCCTGGTTTGAGCTGGGCTCAGCCTGAGCCATGGGGACTTCTCACCATCTCACAACTAAGAGCTCAAGCAGCGACACTCTGAGAAATCTCCCTGGCATCATGGCCTGGGGGTGCCAGCACTCCCACAGCATCGTGCCCTGCCCGAGGGGCAGGAGGGGGATGCCGTGACTTGCCCGAGAAATGCTGATAAAGAGATTCAGATCGATAAGCCTGGCAGTTTCTAGCAGCAGATGAATGGCTTTCAGTCCGCGGGTTATAGAGTTGTTAAGCACCCAAGTGCCCTGCTCACTGCCTTTAGTGAGCAATCTCCGTGTGGATCTGCTCACCCTGTGTAGAAACGAAAGCTGGTACGGTGGGAGACGAGCGGGACAAACGGTGATGAGAGATCTCTGTAAGCAGGTCTTGGTGCATGTGGTTTATTGCAGAGGGAGGATGCATGGGCCCTGCTTGGAGCTGCCAGCCACAGCTCGGAGCAGGCCTGCAAGAGCAAGAGCAAGAGAGCAGGAGTAAGAGCAAGAGAAGTAAGAGCAAGAAGTAAACCTAGAACTAAGAGAGCGAAGTTCTCATTACAATACAATAAATCTTCTTCTGTGTTGAATATTCTAATTTTCACTGACCAATCTAGTACAAGATACAAATCCTATAGCATTTACATACAGCCTATAAGAATCGTTACATTACCATACTGTGTTACATTTTAAACCCTAAAAACTACTCTTTGGACCCCTTTTATCAAGCTAGTGGGGTCTGCTCTGACCCTTGGACCTGTCTGCAAGCAGAGGGCATTGTTCAGTCAGAAGGGGATTACCTTCAGCCGGCCATGCCATTGTTTTCCAGTTGTTCAGTAACTGAGGCTTGGTATCGCAAAGCTTGTCTTCTTTCAATCTCACTTATAGTTTCTATATTCTCAAAATCTTTTGCCAGACAACCATATTTATAAGGTCTTCCTGTTTCGTCTTCCCCAGCATCCCTGCTTTACTCACCATCCATCTCCCGCTCCCTCATTCCTGCACCCACACCAAACCCTTCTCCCCCCATCCCTCTGTGCTCTCAAACAGCCTCTGACCTCTCTCTTGAGGCAGGCTGGATGTGAAGAGGGGGAGAGGAAGGATTTCATTTCCCCGTGTCTAAGCTGCTCCTGTAATCCTGCAAGGAGTCTTCCTTGGAAGCACTGTCCCTGCTCGGAGCAGCTGGCTCGTGGCCACAATTACTTCCACTCCGAGCACACACAGAAAGCCGAGCGAGAGGCCGAGGAGGGGGTACTGAGATTTGAACACCAGCCACTCCATCAAAGGCAGCCCGTGTTCATTAGTCCCTGTGCCTTCCCCTGCCACGGCCGCCCCATTATGCAGGGACAAGAAGTCTCTCTGTGGGTCAGCCAGGGCCACCCAGGAGCCAACGGAGAGCCCAGAAGGCAGAGGAGAGCTTGAGGGAGTCGGGGTCTGAGAATGCAGCCCCAAATTGCCACTTACAGAGCCTGTCTCCTGTGAGCGTGGTCAGAGCCACCCCGCTGCAGTTATTTCCATTTTTCTTGCTTTTCCTAAAACCAGGGGAAAAAAAGAGAGCCTTCCAAAGGAGTCCCGGGTGTTGTTGGAGAGAAACCAGCAAACTTATTTTCATTCAGCAGCAGGGTAATGGGGGAGGCAGGGATGTTCCCCAGGGAGCAGGAGAGGGGCTCCAGAGCAGGAGAGCCATCAGAAGCAGGAGACAGCCATTGCTCAAGGTTAGGGCATTGGCAGAGGGTGGCAAAGTAAGATGTGGTAAGTGGCCCAGAGATGAGTATTCGGTGCTTTGACAGTACCAGATTAGCTGTTTCCTCAATAAAAAAGCAGTAGCAACAAGAATCTGTCTTAGTCACTGCTCAAGGGCTGTGACAAGGTCTTCCCACCAGCCGTGGGTCCCATTCGGGGTTGATTTAGGCTCCACCAAAGCCAGCAGGTCCAGTCTGCCCCACGTGTGCCTAGATAACTTCCAAGAAGGATTCACCTCTCTATGCTGAGCGTAATTTCAAGGCTAACACCAACCATGCTCTTTTGCTTCTGTGTTCCCAGGTCCTCCCCACTCTTGGCTGACCAAGACTGGCTCGGAAGGCTCTTCCCTCTCCCAGGAGAATGGGGACTGACGGTGAACACCCGCTCCTGAGGCACGTGCTCTTCAGCTTCAACTTGCTTCTGCTGGGCACCGCCCTCAAACCTTTCGAGTGCCGGCTGGAGGTGACACCAGAGCCGGCCGAGAGGACAGCGGTGGACGAGGCAGGTGGCCTGGCCAACTGCAGCCCACCTATCAAAGAGCAGCCCATGGTCTTCCACCACATCTACAACATCAACATCCCGCTGGACAGCTGCTGCTCGTCCATGTTCAAGTCTTCGGCCGAGGAGGTGAGTGCAGAAGACGACCGGCTGGCCGAGTACACGGAGCAGACCTCCGACAGCGAGAGCCAGGTCACCTTCACCCACAGGATAAACATGCCCAAGCAGGCCTGCAAGTGCTCCACCTCCCTCCCATCCCTGCAGGAGCTGCTGAGCAGGATTGAGATGCTGGAGAGGGAGGTCTCCATCCTCCGCGACCAATGCACCTCCAATTGCTGCCAAGAAAATGCAGCCACAGGTAGTAATGCCATCCTGTTAGCTCTTGCTGGGGGCTGAGGGCTTGAGAGAGAGGCAGGAGAAGTAATACAAAACCTGAGGAGGCCACTCAAGAGTGGTGGCAGAGGAAAACCAATGTTCACCCCTGATGGGGCTGTGGCTTTAGTGGAAAAACTTAGCTTAAGTCCTCTAAGCCAGGAAAACCCCCGGGAGGGCTTTGGTCACTTGAGTGCCCGTGCCCCACTCACTGCAAAGTGGAGAGAGCTGGACCCCCTTTATGGGTGGAATTACAGCTGGTTAGGGGTGAGCAGGGGCACCTCCCACCTCTGCAGTCCTTCCAACACTCTCAGACATCTGCTGCTGCTTGTGGGACAGGGAGCAGAGATGGAGCTGCTGCTCTCCAAAGCTGTCCCTGGGCCATGGGAGTTGGCAAGAAGCGCCTTCACCTTCTCTGTAGTGGGAGTGAACACATCTGAAAAGCTGAGTTTAAAAAAATAAAAGGATTAAAAATACAAAAAATATATGGAAGATGCAAACAAAACCTATTTTAAAAAGGCACAGAACCATCACCATGATATTTCATCTGAATCAAAAGATGTGTTTTTGTGGAGACCTCCAAGAGGTCTCACTGGGGTTACCCCATTAAAGGCAGCCCCTCGTTTCACCTCAGCTCAGGGTCAGCAGAGCAGCACTCAGCTGCAATGAGAAGGGTCAGGAAGGTTTGGGCTAGCAGCTGCATTTCCATGGGACAGGAGCCAGCACAGTGATGGTTCTCCTTGTCTCGAGGAAGAGGGGCTGTCTCAAAGGGCCTCCATCCCAAATGCAGCCCAGCCCTGCTCGTGGCTTCAGCGCACCAGGGCTCCTTGCAGGGGGGAAAACAACAAGCAAGGAGAACCACACGGGGCACCTTTCCAGGGGAAAACTGCTTTTCACACCAAGAACAGCATCAGGGAGGAAGAGAAATTAAAAGCAACCCTCTTACCCCAGTACTCACCGCATTTTTTTTAGGTTTTGCAGTGTGATTTCTCTGGTGGTACCCCAACACCTCTGTGTGTAGGATACGTTAAAATGAAAGGGTGCAACCAATGCTCAGGTCAAGAGTTCCACCAAAGGTGTGTTGGTCAGGGAGGGAGAAACAAGGATGGACACACAGCAGGGTGGCTTGGGCTGGCATCCATCATGTG
Organism: Platysteira castanea; assembly: GCA_013397175.1. Taxonomy (NCBI): domain Eukaryota; kingdom Metazoa; phylum Chordata; class Aves; order Passeriformes; genus Platysteira; species Platysteira castanea. Next base: position 152,912 of record VYXC01011174.1, on the reverse strand, counting down.
GAAGTCAGTGGAAGTCAATGCGTTCCCAGCCATGGGTTCAGCCCACATCCCTCCCAGTGCCACGTTCATCAGCTGCATTAATAACTAAGACAAAGCAGAAAACACCAGTCTGTGCACAGTGAGGGTTAAAATCACGTAGGAAATGCTGTGGGAAAAACTTGCTTTAAAGGAATTAATTTGAAACTCTGATGGGCCTATTTGGGTTACTTGCAACATACGCAGACAGTCCCATTAAACATTCATCAGTTGGTGGAGCCCCCACTCCCATCGCAGATGCACCGAGCTAAAACTGGAGTAATTTCATTTATTTTTACCAGAGTTGCTTTCAATTCACTGCACTGCACACGAGGTCAGGATCCCTACCCCACCACGCGAGGCATTTCCCCGAGGAAAGCCTCTTTCCTCCAGCACTCTTAAAAACATCCTCTCTCATCTTTTGATCACTTAACTGGAGGCTGAGATCTGAAGAGATCCTGACTGGCGTTCCCAGTGTTGGCAGTTTGGATGGGAACTGCCCTGCCAAGTAACCCAGATGGGTCTGTCTGGCACAGCACGGCACTGAGCTGCTTTTCCATGTGCATCTGCTGCATGCCCCATTGGAAGAGCTGCTCGGAAAGGTCAGCTAGGATGGAAAGCTTAGCAGGGGACAGTCCTGGGGTTTGGGGGTCTTTGGGGTGCAAAGGTTTCCCACGGTTTGGAGGAAGCACAGAAAGGGTTTCTGTTCTTCCTTGGTTCACATGAGGAAAAGTAGTAAAAGCAAGGAAAAATCAGCCTGCCTGGGATAAACCCTTAGCAGGAGCAATGGCTCTGTTTTGGGGAAAAAAGGGGGAGCATGAGCAATGTCAGTGACTGGTGCCTTCATCCCCGTGCATCCCTCCTCACCCCAGAGCATCCCGTGCAAGGCTGCCAGGTGAAGAGGGGGTGTTGGAGGTGCTGGCCACAGAGCCCATGTGCTCTCCCCGCTGTTCCACAACCTCAGGGTGCCCAAAGCCAAGAGCTCTGCCTTAATCAGGGTCACCAGGACAGGGAGGAAGATGATGCCTTTGGGTACATACCTACTTCTTATAGGAGAGAGAGGGAGCAGAGAGGGACCTCTCACCTCTAAAAAGGAGAAGTGGGTGGATGGGAGACCAGAGGAGTCATGGCTGGTGCAGAGGGTTTGGCCAGGGAAGGTTTTTTCTCCAGTAAGAGGTCTCGGGAAGTTCCTACCGACTGAGAGCTGAGCTGGAGACAAACCAAAGGGAGCACCTGCCCCACCACAAGGCTGATGGCACCCATGGTTACAGACCACTGCTCCCTAGGGAAAGGCCCACCCAAAGCCCACCATGACCCCGTATCACCCATTCCTCCCCTTTCAGCCCTAAAGCCGTCAGTTCCCCAGAGCCGGGCGTGCTCGGAGGGAGGATTATCCCCGCCTCGCCCCACACCCGCCTCCTTCTCCAGCCCCACCAGAGGGCTGAACCGAGACCACAACTGACCTCTCCCCACCTCCCGCCGCTGCCTTCTGACCCTCGGTCCCGCATCCTTGCAGGCCAGCTGGATTACATCCCGCAGTGCAGCGGCCACGGGAATTTCAGCCTGGAATCGTGCAGCTGCGTGTGCATGGAGGGCTGGGCAGGCAGCAACTGCTCGGAGCCGCGCTGCCCGCGGGGCTGCTCCAGCCGCGGCGTCTGCCTGGAGGGCCAGTGCATCTGCGACAGCGACTACGGCGGCGAGGACTGCTCGCAGCTGCGCTGCCCCGCCGGCTGCGGCTCCCGCGGGCTCTGCGTGGACGGCGAGTGCGTGTGCGAGGAGGGCTTCACCGGCGAGGACTGCTCCGAGCTGCGCTGCCCCCGCGACTGCTCGGGCCGGGGGCTGTGCGCGAACGGCACCTGCGAGTGCCAGGAGGGCTTCGCCGGCGAGGACTGCGCCAGGCTGCGCTGCCCCAGCGCCTGCAGCGGCCGCGGGCTCTGCCGCGACGGGCTCTGCGTCTGCGAGCCAGGCTACCAAGGGGAGGATTGCTCAGCAGGTACAGCGGGGGGATGCGTGAGGAGAGGCGGGCTTGGGTGTGTAAGCCAGGGTGTCAAGGTGCCCCGAGTCCCAGAAGCCTGGGAGGAATCCGCGGGCGGCGGAGCGCATCCCTTAGGAGCCGCTCGGGCCCCGCGGTGTGGCTGCCTCCCTGTTATCCCTGCCCCCAAAGGCACCCTGGGCAAAAGTTTGGGAAGTGAGCAAAATGCCCGTGAGATTCATCCCAGCAAGGGGGCTAAACCCTTAGTGCAACAGGCTCTCCTGAGGCTTTAGGCTGTTAATACAACCACAGATAGCACGTAACCCCCAGCCCGTGCCCGTGTCCCACCAGCAGTGGGAGAACAAGCCACGCACCCCTGACACTCTCCTTCCCTCTGCCCTTCCCACCAGTGTCTCCTCCTGAAAACCTGCGGGTGGCGGGAATCAGCGACAGCTCCATCGAGCTGGCTTGGGACAGCACCGGGGCAGCCACCGAGTACGTGGTCTCGTACCAGCCCGCGGTGCCAGGCGGCACCCAGCTCCAGCAGAGGGTGCCCGGGGACTGGAGCAGCATCACCATCACGGACCTGGAGCCGGGTGTGGCCTACAATGTCAGCGTCTACGCAGTCATCAGTGATGTCCTCAGCACCCCCGCTGCCTCCAAGGTGATGACCAGTAAGTATCCTACTGCACTTGTAGTCTGCTACCCGTGTATCCAGAGGGGATGCTCAAGCTGGCTCACTTTTTCTGTAAAAAAATTTTCTAGCAAGAGAAACCTGAGCCTTAAAAAAAAACCCCAAACAAACAAACAAACAAAAAACCCCCCAAAAAACAAACAAACAAAAAACCAAACAAACAACAACAACAAAAAAAACACCAAAAAAACCCACCAAAACCACCTTAATACCTTAATCTGTACAGGGATATAGGAAAGGAGGAAATGTGTCCACCCTCTTCAGAAAGACTCAGTTTGGACGAAAACCTGGATGTCTAAAAAGAAGAAAAAGCTTTCAGAGTTTGATTGAAGCTGCCAGGATGTGGCCCAAAACACCTCCTTTTTTTCCTCAGAGAAAATACTACAGTTCAACACAGAAGTCACAGGTTCTCCTCCCAGTCCTGAAGGGATGATTCCCCCTGATGACTCCCCGTGATATGGGGACAATGCAGCAAGGGGGGAAGGCTGCTGTGCTTCAGGAGAAACACAGTCCTGACCAGGACCGTGATGCACAGAGGAAAAGAGGAGCATCAAGCTGCAATGCCAAACTCCAGAAAGGTTTTTTGCAGACTAAGGGTACAGAGGGCAGGGAAAACCACAAACTATCCAGACACCCCTTTGCACGCCCACCATTCACTCTGTTCCCACCTCAGTGCAGTGGGATGCCTCTGTGTCCATAGGCCCAGGCCTTTCCCTCTTCTCCCTTCAACCCACGCAGAGTGGGAACAAAGGAATTTTGCTAACAGCTACCAAAAAGTTCCCCATTTTCGCTGCCCAAATAACAAAACACCCACGGGAGCAGGGTGGGGACTGACAGCGTGTGCACCCCTCCCTGCTCTGCTCACCACCCCCTGCTCTGCTCACCACCCCCTGCTCTGCTCACCACCCCCTGCTCCCTCCCTTCCAGACCTCGCCACGCCACAGGGGCTGAAGTTCAAGACCATCACAGAGACCACGGCAGAGGTGCAGTGGGAGCCCTTCTCCTTCCCCTTCGACGGCTGGGAGATCAGCTTCATTCCCAAGGTACTGCCACCACACTCGTGGCACTGCAGGGTGTGACAGCACCAAGGCACTGCATCCTAAATCAGTTTCCAATTACCCCCTTCCCAAAACACCCAGCCTGTGTTTGCCATTCGTGTGCTGCACATCAGACTCCCCAAACATCGCCAGCCTGCGTTTCCCCGTTAGTTTTTGTGTCAAGACATACATGTCCTCAAAGAAATCTCCCCCCCAAAAAAATCCAGTGATGGGGAAAAAAAAAACCTTCCAGCCTCACTGCCTCTTGTTGTTGCACCCTCTTTTTTCCTTCCATCTCCTTTGCAATGGCTCTCCTCCTCCTCTTCCTTGCCCTGCTCTCTACACTAAGCTCCCCAAAGCAGCCTGGATCAAACCGAGCAGCTGCTGGCTCTCACACAACAACCTTCCACATCCCCGACTCACACGCACAGCTAATTCCTGCCATGGGATTTTAACTGCACTGACAAACAGGTAGAAATCGTGCCAGGAAAGATGAAAGGATAAAAATGTTGCCCTAAATACCCCACATTTTCTGTGCGCAGCAACCGAAATTGTACGTCAAGTATTTAATCTATATTCATAATTTCTACGCCATTTAGCCATAAGTATAGCTTCAATTGTATATGGAGCCTCTTCACAAGAGCATTCAAGCCCCAGCAGTAAAAGAAATGCTGATTAAGGCCTCAATTATGATGTTTTCACTTGTACAAAACCTCCACTAGGATCAAAGGCAGCTCTGGGCAGCAGAGAACTGCAGAATTTGGCCCCAGAGTTTTAAATGCTCTTTTAACTATGAAGTATCATTGCACAGCACAAAGCAAGGGCCCAATTGCCTTAAATAACTCAATTCTCTCATTTCCAAAGAGTCGCTGGAAGATTCTTGATGCAGTGTTGGCTACATCCACATGCAAATTGTGTCAGAAGCTGAAGCCCAGGTAGTGCAGGTATAAAACCTGGGATAATTTTCAGCCACCATCAGGATTAAAGCTGAAAAATACAGCAACATCAGAGAAAAGCTTTTGGTAGGAAAAACCAGCTCTTTCAAACATTTCAGTGTTACTCAGGAATTAAGCTGAACAGCATCCCCCTGAAGCAGATAAATGCAAACCATTGGTTCTCTTTTCCATTTTTAAGCTTAAACCTAAAAATACATGGAAATATTTGGGATTTAAAGGCAGATAAAATGGAAAAGGATGGCTGTTCCCAGATGCAGGGTCTTGGGCAGGGAAGGGATGTAGCTCGCTGGGCTTTTAAGTTCTCAAATCCATGACTCAAGACATAAAGTCACAGTCATGCCCCTGCCCATCAGCTGCCAAAATTGGCCTCTCTTGAGTCTCCATCATCGGCTTTTCCCCTAAAATCAGGCAGAGGGTGCTGTGTCCTTTTCTGCCCTGCAAGCAATGCTCGCTTGGGCACGTGCCAAAACATTGCCACACCTCAAACAAACCCAAAACCTATTCCCAAAGGCTAAAAACAACAAGAGTTATAGCTGCAGCATCACAACCTCCGTGAGAACTGACCTCCCTGTCTTGCCAAAAACTGGGTGAGAAGATGCTAATTTGGTCCTCAGCAGCCCTGCAGAGCAACTCTCCTTCCATGGTCCCCGTGATGCTCTCAGCCCCACAAAAGCTGGGTCAGGCAGGATTGCCCATCTGCTGCCTGCACTGGGGATGGGGTGGGCAAAAGACAAAGGGAAGACAGATTTAGTACAGAAAATTAGGAAAGGTAAAATGGCAACTGATGGCCGAAATGGAAGATTTCCTGTTTAATGAGAAAAGAGATGAATGTGAATTGAGAGTTACGTGCCAAGATTTGTTTAGTGTGTTATTAGTGAAGACAGCAGCAAGAAAAGATCCTTTGTCCAAACACTGGCAGGAAAGGTGACGTGCAGTTGTTAAAAGCCTTACAGTTTTTCAGGGCAAAACTGCAAGGTATAAATGAGTGTAACAAAGATGGTTAAAAAGCAGGGGATGGCAAAATAAAGACCTCACAGCTTCATACCTATACATCAACAACAGAAGGCTCCTGGCACCTGAAGAGCAGGGAGAACATGTCTAGCCAAGGCTTTGGTTTTATCACCTTTCCTCTTCTGGAGAACAGCAGAGGCACAAATGGCAAAACACAGGAGCTGGGGAGGGGGAGGAGGGACAGGCAGGATTTTCCAGCCCAGCAACAGGAGTGCTCCACGCTTGCTGGGTGACTTCACTCCTGGTTTCTGCACCTCCGTGGTGGGACACGCCAAGGTGACAGCATGATTTGGGGATGCAGAGCAGGCTGGGGAAGGATGCAACATGGGGGGCACCTCCTCTCCATGCATCAGTCCCCCCAAAACACCAATTTGTGAGGGAGGATTAATACTTTTTTCATTTCCTGACAGAATAATGAGGGTGGTGTGATCGCCCAGCTCCCCAGCACCGTCACCACCTTCAACCAGACGGGGCTGAAGCCAGGGGAGGAGTACACTGTCACCCTGGTGGCCCTGAAGGAACAAGCCAGGAGCCCTCCCACCTCCGACAGCGTCGCAACCCGTGAGTGAGCCTGGCCTGGGGGCAGCACAGCAGTGCCTAGGGCTTGGTCCCGAAAATAAAGTCCCATCAGCAAGAGCAGCTGGCGCTGCACGGGCAGGGATGAAACTAGCAGCACCCAAACATTGCAGCAACAGCTTCTTCAGGCAGTATTTTGTCCCCTTCTCTCCTAAATTGCCCCAAGTGCAGAAAATGTGGTGAGGTTAATGGGGTTGGGAGCGAAGACTCACTTCTGCTTTTATTATGTATCTGGATAAATTCTTCTTCTCTGCAAATCTCACATTTTGGAGGCTGGATGCCCTCAAGAAATACATCTACAAATGTATTACTTACTCATCTAGAACAGATTAAAACTCCCACCTGCTTTTGTGCCACTGTGTGCCCTCAACTCCCACCTATTCAGGTAAATCAGGCAGCAGGGCAGGGAGCCAGGAACAACAGCATGTCTCTTCCTCACCAATTTGTTTGCCCAGCCACTGATCCATCCTGTAGACCTGTAGAGAAAATTCAACTGGGTCTTCTTGCTGACGGAGATGCACTGATGGGCAGAGCTCATGGGGGAGAGGAGGCTCTTCACACCAGGTCTGTTGCAGTCTGCCTGCACTTAAACAGCTGCCGGAGGATTCTAATCAGGTGCTGCTAATTCGAGGCAGCGGTGAGAGCAAAGGGAGGGTCCCTCCACCAGCAGCTGCTTGTTGCAGGTCTGAGCTTCCCCAGCGCAGTCCTCTCCTCCCGCTTCGCCTCGGCCTTCAGCTCGACGTGGCTTAATAGAGACATCTCCTGGTCAAGCCCGAAACTTCCTTTCCCTGGGAAATCAGCAGAAATAGAGGCTGGTACTTCAAACTCAAGGGCTGACCTCTGCAGGGAGTGCAGCTGGAGCGGTGGGCTCCCAGATCTCTGCTCTGTGAAGGCATCCCTGTGCTGGCACTCCTGCCTTCCTCTGCAGCACCCCAGAGCTTTATCCCCACCACCCACGTTCTTCCTCTGCAGCACCCCCAGAGCTTTATCCCCACCACCCTCGTTCTTCCTCTGCAGCACCCCCAGAGTTTTATCCCCACCACCCTCGTTCTTCCTCAACACTTTGTGCCAGGACCAAGCAGCAAAGGCATGGTTTCATGCCACACAGCTCTTGTGGGTCACCTGGATGACTGGACAACATGAAGTAGTTGGAGATTGAGGGGATGCATGACCTGGTCCTGGCCAAGCTGGACAGCCNCGTTCTTCCTCTGCAGCACCCCCAGAGCTTTATCCCCACCACCCTCGTTCTTCCTCTGCAGCACCCCCAGAGTTTTATCCCCACCACCCTCCTTCTTCCTCTGCAGCACCCCAGAGCTTTATCCCCATCACCCTCGTTTTTCCTCAACACCTTGTGCCAGGACCAAGCAGCAAAGGCATGGTTTCATGCCACACAGCTCGTGTGGGTCACCTGGATGACTGGACAACATGAAGTAGTTGGAGATTGAGGGGATGCATGACCTGGTCCTGGCCAAGCTGGACAGCCAGCTCCTACCTAAACACTGGGCCTCCCAGCTGTGGTCCCTCCTCTGCTGTTTAGCCCCCAGACCTCACCTCACTGCTCCAAATTCCCCCGTGTCTTTTTCTAACCCTCCCTGGTCCTTTCCACCCCTGCCCACATGTTTGTCCCCCAGAACTTCCAACGCTGAGGTGCAGCATTCAGCAGACCCTTATTACAGTCATTTTCTGATGTATGCAGTGTATTAGTTCTATGTATCTGTGGTGTAGTCTGAATTACAGAGCCAAAGTGGGCCTTCTCACCCACCTGGTGATCATGGAAGGGACAAAACGGGCTGCCCAGCAGGCTTCGGGCATGAGCACAGGAGCGATGGCGAGGCTTGGCTCCATCCATCCATCCATCCATCCATCCATCCATCCATCCATCCATCCATCCACCCATCCACCCATCCATCCATGTAGTGGTTAAGTCCTGCTGGTCTCAGCCAGGCTTGAGCCCAGGATGTCCAAAGGTTGAGTGTTGGAGGATGTGGGGGAAGGAAGGGCCCAAATCTCTGCAAAAAAAAGCAGGAATGCCCAAAAGGGCCTCCCAGTAGATCCGTGGTATGAATTTAGCTAAAAACCTTTTCTCTGAGAGGTTTTGCTGGACACCCACCATAGCCCCACACCCAGCTAGTTACGAAGATTCATCAGAGCATTTTCTCCTCTCTTCCCACCGCCAAGACACCAACAGCTTTATGAGCTGATCCCTCAGTTGAAGGACAAACCAGGAGCTGGCACCAAAGCAGGAACATTTCTTTTGACATTCCTCAGCTCTCAACGCTTGGATCTTGTCCTTGGCCACACGTTATTTAACACATTGTCAACACCTTTCAAAAGATATCATATTGTTGCTGATAAATTTTGTCAATAATGGAAAGGCTCGGAAAAGAGTAAATTGAGTGGAAGATCATCAGTAAAAGTTGTTTGGATAGTTTGAAGAGTTGGGCACAAAGGAAAATGACACGTTTTTCAATGCAAAAGCACAAGCAGCTATCTAAGAGCACAGAAAGTGTGTTGCAGTTAGATATAGGAGGTTTATACCCTGGGAAATACCACCTTAAAAAGCCAAGGAGGAATTATTGCCAACAACCAGCTCAAGGGACGGGCATGAGCTGCTTTATAGCTCTAATGGGTGTCAGTGAGAGAGCTGCTGGGTCCTGCTCGGGTGCTCACAGAAAGCGGAGAGGGCTCAGAAAAGAGCCAGGAGATTGGGACAGGGGACTGGGAACCCACGAGGACCAAACCCCCTAAAGTACCTTGGGGTCAGGGTCACATCTCCTGCCCATACCACCTCTCTCCCTTGCCCCCAGACACTAATTCCAGCCACTCTGAAGGTCAGGAGATTGGGACAGGGGACTGGGAACCCACGAGGACCAAACCCCCTAAAGTACCTTGGGGTCAGGGTCACATCTCCTGCCCATACCACCTCTCTCCCTTGCCCCCAGACACTAATTCCAGCCACTCTGAAGGTCAGGTTGAGGCATCCCTGCAGCTCGGTGTCCCCATCCAACTCTCCCAAAATAACAGCTGCCCGTTTCCCCCCCTCCCCTCCTCCTCCTCCTCCGCAGTCATCGACGGCCCGACGCAGATCCTGGTGCGGGACGTCTCGGACACGGTGGCCTTCGTGGAGTGGACACCACCGCGTGCCAAGGTGGACGCCATCCTGCTGAAGTACGGGCTGGCGGACGGGGAGGGCGGGAGGACCACGTTCCGCCTGCAGCCCCCCCTCAGCCAGTACTCCCTGCAGGCCCTGCGCCCCGGCGCCCGCTACCAGCTCGCCGTCAGCGCCCTCCGGGGTGCCAACGAGAGCCGGCCCGCCCTCGCCCAGTTCACCACAGGTAGCTAGCTGGCCTTGCTGGGAGAGCTGAGTCTTGGGCGAGCACGGGGAGAGGGTTGGCTGCTGGCTGCAGATGGGCTGTCCTGAGGCAAGGATGTATCCAGAGAAAAACGGAGGGGTTTTTGCGTCTGGGGTTTAGTGGTGCCTGTTTTCCCCCCCTGGCATAAGTGAGCTGGGGTTCGGTGTGGTGTGCTAGGAGGGAGAAGTGGAATGAGAGCACAGTGCCTAAGATGCAGGTAGGAATGAATGGAGACACCTGAATGCAGGTGACTTGCATCCCATCACAGAGCGAGGCAGAGCCAGTGGTTCAGCTCACCCTGAAATACACACCCTAAAACTGCCCTCTGCCCCGCCACTGCTAGTGCCTACTCTCCTGTTTAGGCACTAAACCTCCAGTGCCAAAGGTCCTCTTTGTGCCCTGTGCCCCACGGGGATGCTCAAATGGTCCCCAGGGCAGGCCAGGTGATCCCTGATGCCAGTGACAAGGCATGGATGGACTCAAAACCCCATATTTAGGTAATAAACCCCAGACCAACCCCATCTTGGCCATGTCTTGCTGCAGCATCAAGGCTGAGCCTGGGACACACCAACTCCAGTGCTCGTTCAGACCCACAGCTTAGAACTCCAGAACTCAGCAGTTTACATCCTTAAGAGCACCCATAGCTCAAAGCACAACTCTCAAAAGCACCAAAATGCTCAGCACAGGTCTGAATTCAAGGCCACACTCGCTCCCACTCAGCACCAAGAGCCAAGGCAGCTGCCTTGACCAAGGAATCAGCAGCCGAGCAGCTGAAACCAGCACAGCCAGAACCATGGTTATCTTATTTTATAACTTCCCTGAACACCCTAACTGGTCGGTAAAACTTTAATTAACGTTAAGCCTGCAGATAGCTAACGCATTTAATTTACCGTGCCATAAAGGAGGATTCAGAGCGTGTATTGCCGTGCTGGTTTATGGTATATAAATTATTTGTCGTGTACGTTACTGGTGGATATGAGGCTCCTGCTGTAATAACTGCAGTACGTGAATTGTGTCTGTACATATCTCTATAGATAAATATTTTGGACGAGATGCTTGCCCCAGCTGATTTGCTGCGTTGGCCTTCCTCACTTTATTTCTAGAAGGCAACATAAAAAACACCCTCCCAAACTCAGATCCATCACCATTACCCACCGTCTGCTGGTGCCCAGCCCCAACCCGTTGCTCACCAGAGGGGTTTATTGTGCAAACCAGAGCAGATTCAGGACACAGCCCCAGCAGCACTAATAAAGAAACCCTTTGGACAATGTCTGAGTGTGAATGAGCCTGTAAAGATGCTCAAGGTTTCCTTCTAAGAGCAGTTCAGGCCAATGCATCGCTGCTACAGAGCCATTTTTCCCTTACTCACAGTGCCTCAGTTTCTTTCACTCTAATATGGGGGGAAAGAGTTTTCTTTTTGAAATAACACAGACCTAGCAGCCAAACCGACTTCCCGAGGATGCTGCGATTTGCATCCACTCTTCAGGGTGACACCTCCCAGCCTGTGCTGAGTGGGAGCTGAGCGCAAACATCCCAGCCCTTCCTGCCAGGACACTCCCTGGCAAGGAGGGCCCGCGGGTGGCACCTCCCGGGTGTCACACCCAGCTGCCACCCCAGCCTGGCGAGGCCGCGGGCGCCTTCCCGGCGCTGAGACGCTGCCTCTCTCCCTTGTGTCACGCAGAGATCGATGCCCCCAAGAACCTGCGGGTGGGCTCGCGGAGCCCCGGCAGCCTCGAGCTCTCCTGGGACAACAGCGAGGCCGAGGCGCACAGCTACAGGGTGGTCTACAGCACCCTGGCCGGGGAGCACTACCACGAGGTCCTGGTGCCGCGCCACACCGGGCCCACCACCCGCGCCACCCTGGCAGGTATGCCCGCACCCACGCGCCCTTCCTCCCCGCTCCTCCTCCTCCTCTCCAGCAGGCAGGGCAATGGAGAGCCCAAATCAGCGCCCATACTCGGGTGTCCTCATGCCGGCACGTGTTTGAGGTTGTTTTGGGGGTTTACTGTTGTCTTGGTTTGAAAGGCAGGTGTCTGCTTAAGGAGGGCAGCAGCCTCCCTTGGAATGGAAAAAAAAATGCTACTCCCCTCCCTCCAAATTATTATAATTTTGAAATTAAGGGGCTTTCAGGCAAAGATATGGGGGATAGGAATAACAGTTCTTTTACTAAAATATATATATATATATAAAANAAGGCCTTGGTGGGCCATGAACAGGAGATAATCCAGGAGCCAGTTCTCTGTGAGTGATGGGCAAGGCCTTGCTGGGCCATGAGCAGGAGAGAGTCCAGAGGGAGGAGGCAGGGAGCACCACCCCGCCTGGTCTCAACAGCTCATGAAAATGGTAAAAGAATACTTTTTGGGGTCCATCTTACACTATAACCTAGGACAACTGTTTACCAGAGAGAAGGTTTTCCTTGGGATGCAGCCCATTTTCCCTGTGCGGGTCTGGATACGCCTCCAAGTAAGGCACCCCTGGCAAAGATCTGTCCAGGTGGCAAAGAGAGCTGGCAAGGAGCAAAGTGAGAAATGGGAAGAGGCTTTTTTAGGCTGATCTACAGGAAAATATTACTTCACCCTTCTCTTTTTTGCTTGTTTGGTGATGATGCCCTGTGGGCAGTGATGGGGAGCCAGGCTGCCCGAGTTTTTTGCCTTTTTCCAAACCGGGCTCAAAGCAGACCCAAATCTAGAGATACTATTTTTGACCAAGTCCTTTAAGTGGTACATTTTTCAGGCCAGCATAGGGGCTGCAAACACCACCCACCTCCCACTGCCAGGAAAGCCCCAAACACCTTATGCAGCAACACAATAAAGCACCATGTGAGATGTGGTTTCCTTGGTTTTTGACTAGAACTGCTTGCCTTATGGATTTGCTGCTCTGGTGGCATATTTTGAGCAAAGAGAAGCCTTATTTATATGCAAAAATGTTCTCTCATTCATCCTGAAGCTCTTCAGTATGGCAGGACACTGGGTTCTTCCATGTCTGCCTTCCCAGGACCTTCAAGGGCTCAGGAATCTGCCAGTGGGAAAGTCAAAAGTTAAGTTACAGGCACAGCAGCAGAGTCACAAGAAAGCCTGGAGGGCAGCAAGGCAGTTATCTTGAAAAATGAAGAATGCAGAAAGAAGAACAATGTTAGGGCTGGTCTCTTCTGTGTTTGTGATGAGGATGCGTGTGGAGAAGTAGGATGAGAGCACAGACTCGGTGCTAGACTCCTGCTAGCTTTCCTTTATGACATTTATTGGCTTTCTAGGTGAGAAAAAACATTAAAAGTGGGCCAAACCCCTTCCCTGGGCAGAGGTACAACCCTACCCCAGTGACACACACTGCCATGATATCCGTGGCTTCACTCGACCTTGCCTTGGAGTATGTGGCAGCATGAAGTCTCTTGTTTTTCTCAATAAAACTAAAGAAAGCTGCCAAGGCTCTGCCAGACTCGGGCAAGGCTGCAAGAAACCCCACCAGGGCAAGCTGCAGAGATGCAGGTTCTGAAGTCAGTGGTAGAGAGTGATTTTTATATAGTTCCTCCATCATCACCTAAGTGCATTGCTTCCAGTTCCCAGGGTACTTGGTAACAAACAAACCAATTAAAAAAAAAATCTAGTCATAGCAGAAAATAACCAAAAAAACCCATTCTGCTAGCAAAAAAAATAAAAAAAGCTACAATAGTCACAGTGTGGATGGCACACGAGCCTCTCCCATAGCTGTACAGAGTAGTCATGTCCTCCAATCTTGCTGGACGTGGTGCAAAACCCCTTGGGGTATTTTTCCAGCCACCCAGGGCCTGGTGGGGTCCATGCTTTGAAAGCAACCAGCAATTCTTTCAGCCAATCTCATCTGCCTGCAGTGAGGAATGGTACTGAGCAGAGCTTATCAAAGATTTGAGCTTAAAAGTGCAGCAAGCCTGGCCCTGACCCACAGTCTCTCTTAAAAATCAGCATTTGCACAGAAACAACCATAATTTTGCTCTTCTCAAAAGAGCTGGGAGAGAAAAGGTTTATATCCCTCTGCTCATCTCTTCCTTCTCCTTCCCTTCTGCCAGGCTCTTCTTTCCAGAATACTTTTGACACTTACTAAGCAAGGCCAAGGGGGTTCATCTTCTCTCCATCACCAAGACTGCACTGTAGCAAGAGAAGAGCAGGGGAGGAGAGTATTCCTCTCTCCTGACCCCTTGGGAAAGGTTTTGGTGGCTCCAGGGGATGCTGCCCATGGGCAAGGCACGGTGAGGCCGAGCTGGGGAATTTACAGCTTTTTCTAACTTTGTGGGAAAGACCGTGAAGCACAGGGAAAAGGGGAATAAAGCCACCAGCAGCCAAGCAGAAGAGACAGGCAGAGGCAAGAGATAAAGCAGTGCCAGAGGAAAGGAGCTGGATGAGCTCAATTCCCAAGTTCCTTGAGAGAGGCACCTCAGTCTACGTCCACCCCAAGGAACAGGGCTTGATTTGGCTCCCAGAAAGACTGCACCTTTCCCAATTAATGTGCATTTCATTTATTCTGCAGAATTTATTTCTCTCCAAGACACCAGCCCTGTGACAATATTTGATGCCGCATCACTTTGGAAGCAAATATAGCTACGTTATCGCTCACATCTCAGCTCACACACACAGGAGCTTCTGTCTCACTGCCAGCAATTACAGCAGACCTCAGCAACAACTCTTAAAAATGGCTCGTTTCTGAGCTAAAATAATCCAAATTCCCTGTCCAAAGGCATTCAGAGGCCTTTTTAAAAAGGCTCAGCTCTTCTGCAGTGTGCAGAGGAACTGCTGGCCTGCGGAAGAGCTGCTAAGCCCAGGGATGCTCTGGAGGGTCCTCCCCTGTCCCCAGCTGTGGGAGGTGGAAGAAAGGGGTCACACCCTGCGGTGCCCCTGCCAGGTGCTGCTCTCAAACCCCTTCATGTTCTTTGCACTCCCTGGCAGATCTGGTGCCCGGCACCGAGTATGGCATCGGGATCTCAGCCGTGATGGACAGCCAGCAGAGCGTGCCAGCCACCATGAACGCCAGGACTGGTGAGTTTGGCCCCACTCCAAGCACAGCTGGCTCCTTGTGGCTCAGATGCCCCCACAGGAGAGTCCGTGCATGGGGACAAAGCTCTGCGCCAACCCTCTCCCACAGAGCTTGACAGCCCCCGGGACCTCGTGGTGACAGCCTCCACTGAGACATCCATCTCACTGGCTTGGACCAAAGCCACGGGTCCCATCGACCACTACCGCATCACATTCACCCCCGCCTCGGGAATGGCCTCGGAAGTGACCGTGTCCCGGGATGAGTCCCAGCTCACCCTCTCGGAGCTGGAGCCGGGGACGGAGTACACCATCTCCATCATCGCGGAGAGGGGACGGCAGCAGAGCCTGGAGGCCACTGTGGATGCCTTCACAGGTAGAGAAAGACAAGCTGGGACGGGGGCAAGAGCGCAGACCTTGCTGGCTCCTCAGCCAGCCCGCTGCGTCCCTGGCACCAAAAGCCTTGAGGTGGTGATGGGGATGAGGGCTGGGGTCTGGGTGTCCACACAGGAGCAGGTCTGTTGACCTCAAAGGGAGGATGACCCTACCAATGTGGTGGCACAATCCCTTTGGCCAGAAGCACTGGACACACTTGCTTTGCTGGAAGCTTCCAAAAAGATGAGACAGGACTGGGGGAAACAAACAGCCCTCTGCTGTCCTCTGTGGTCAGAGTGGCCTGTTTTTCCATAAGAAGAAATGAAGCCTTGGGTGACCTCACAAGGACTTCTGGCTGAAAAGTCAGCAGTCATGAAGTGCAGACAACACATACCCTCTGAGGTGGGACAGTTCCATCACCCACCGTATGGGTCTGGGATGGAGGATGTTTGCAGGTGGAGCTGAGAAAACCACCATTCCCCCCTCCTAGTTCTGCCTCTCCATCCCACCAAAGTTTCAGATCCATGGAGAGCCCAGATCTTCAGCTTTGCCACCTCTTTTAAGTCTTTCCCATACCAGCCCTGGGGAAAACGCGGAGGCAAGGATCTGCAGATTGGTTGGGGTCGCATCTCTCTTCTCCATCTTCCAGGTGTTCGGCCCATCTCCCAGCTGCACTTCTCCCAGCTGACATCCTCCAGCGTGAACATCACGTGGAGCGACCCGTCCCCGCCAGCAGACCGCCTGATCCTCACCTACAGCCCGCGGGACGAGGAGGAGGCGGCACAGCAGCTCACCCTCGATGGCACCCACAGGCACACCAGCCTGACGGGCTTGCGGCCATCCACCGAGTACCTGGTGTCCCTGGTGGCCGTGCACGGCCCCATCAGCTCCGAGCCCGTGGTGGGCTCCATCACCACAGGTACCACGGGACACCCCCCACCAGGCACGGGGCACCACCGGGGAGGGCGGGCAGGGGGCCGGGGGTGGACCTGCCTCCCACAGCTTTTCTTTGTGCTCTGTCTCACCAG